>PVIW01001507.1:121812-175759 GCA_004026585.1 Noctilio leporinus | reverse complement strand
CCCTTTGAATTTTGCTGATATTTTCTTTAGCTGAACAGAAACTTTTCAATTTGATATAGTCCCATTTGTTGATTCATTCTTTGATTTCCTTTGCCTTTGGTAAACATATTTCTGCGTAGGATATCCAAAAGTTTACTGCCTATATTTTTCTCCAGGACCTTTATGGTGGCACTGCTTATGTTTAAATCCTTTATCCATCTTGAGTTTATTCTGGTGTATGGTGTAAGTTGGTGGTCTAGTTCTATCTTTTTGCATGTTGCTGTCCAGTTCTCCCAACACCATTTGTTGAAGAGACTGTTTTTACTCCATTGGATGTTCCTTCCCCCTTTGTCAAATATGAGTTGACCATAGAGTCCTGGGTTAATTTCTGGGCTCTCTATTCTGTTCCATTGATCTATATGTCCATTCTTATGCCAGTACCGTGCTGTTTTGATGACAGTAGCCTTGTAGTATTGTTTGAAGTCCGGTATTGTGATTCCTCCTACCTTGTTCTTCTTTCTCAAGATTGTGGTGGCTATTCGTGGGCGTTTTTGGCTCCATATAAATTTTTGAAGTATTTTTTCTATTTCTGTGAAGTCTGTCATTGGTATTTTAATTGGGATTGCATTTGAATCTGTAGATTGCTTTGGGTAGTATGGACATTTTAATGATGTTAATTCTTCCCATCCATGAACATGGTATATGCTTCCATTTATTTGTATCTTCCATCAACTAAGTTTTCAATTTCTTGCTCTTCCTCTTCTCCTGGCATCTTTATGATTTGGATGTTGCACATTTAAGGTTGTCCCAGCCCTGGCTGGTATGGCTCAGTGGACTGAGTGCCAGCCTTCGAACTGAAAGGTCATTGGTTCGGTCCGCAGTTAGGGTACATGCCTGGGTTGAGGGGCAGGTCCCCAGATGGGGGCATGCAAGAGGCAACCTATCAATGTATCTCTTGCACATCAATGTTTCTTTCCCTTTTTCCCTCTAGAAATGAATACGTAAAATAAAAATGAATAAGTAAAAAATCTATAAAGTGGTCCCAGAGGTTCCTAAGGCTTTCCCCATTTTTTTTCAATTCTTATTTCTTCATTTTGTACTAATTGACTATTTATTACTTTCTTATGTTCCAAATCATTGGACCTGGCTTCTTTTCCTTCACCATTGGTTGTGTGTGGATTTTTCTTCATTTCACTTAGTATAGCATTCCCTCCTTCCCGTATGTGTTTGCCATACTCAGTCATGTCTGTCAAGTCTGTGAGCACCTTTATCACCAGCGTTTTAAGTTCTACATATGTTTGGTTGGCTATCTCCTCATCACTTAGTT
Organism: Noctilio leporinus; assembly: GCA_004026585.1. Taxonomy (NCBI): domain Eukaryota; kingdom Metazoa; phylum Chordata; class Mammalia; order Chiroptera; family Noctilionidae; genus Noctilio; species Noctilio leporinus. The sequence continues at coordinate 174,453 of PVIW01001507.1, read as the reverse complement.
TTCCCACTGGAGCCTTTATCTATTCCCTCTTTTGGACCATGCTTCTCTGTCTCCTCAACTTGACAGCCTCCTGTGTTTGCTTCTCTGTCTTAGGTAGAGCTATTTTACCTGTTACATTGTAAGGGGCAGGGCCTTAGGAATCCATCAGTGCTGGGCAACCTGCTCTACCATGTTGTGGCACTGTGTGTAGGGGAGGGGTCTGGGAGGGAACATTGCCAGCACTTGCCTCTTTTCCCATCACTTCACCTGCTTCCTGTATGTGACTGGTGCCCTTCTAGCTATTGCCCTGGTGATGGCTCCCAGAGTGGATGGGTTTTGGATGTTTTAGGACTGGGTAGGCCTCTAAACAGACTCTCATGAGAGACTAGCAGTTTCTTCTGCTGCTCCCGATCCCACTGGTTTTCACAGCCAGAAGCTATGCAGCTTTATATCTGGCGCTGGGACCATCTGCTGAGCAGTCTGGCTCCTGGGATGGGGAGGGATCCCCAGCTGTCCCTCCTGACTTTCATAATGTGTGACCGCTCTTGCTGACAGCTGGTCACAGCTACTGCCTTGCTGCCACCACCACCGCTGCCACACCATGTCCTCTCTGCTCCTCCTACCCGTCTGGATGAGTACTGCTTCTTTACGTGTTTGTTTGTCGGACTTCCATGCAGTTCGATTTTGTGGCAGTTCTGATTGTTTTTTGTTTGTTTGTTTGTTTTGAGCTGATTGTATTCCTTATGGTTGTGGAAGGAGGCAAAGCATGTCTACCTATGCCTCCATCTTGGCCTGAAGTCTAAGAATCTTACTGTTTATTTTTTAAATAAAAGGTGAGAATAGGTGCAGGAAAAAAAAAAAAAGGTGAGAATAAGCACAAGGTGGAGAGGCTGGGTTTACGCTCATTGCTGGGTAGCTCTGAGCAAGGCTGCCCACTGGGAGTTCAGTTTTCTCATCTGAATGGGCTGGGGTAGAACAAAATTACTGGATTCCCTTCATGTCAGAAAGTACAGACTCAGACTTCTGGGCATGCCTGTGAAGCCCTGGGTGAAGGTTTGTGGCTGCAGACCATGGCGGTCACAACCTATGATAGGCAGGTTTTCCCCATGTCAGGACCTTCCTGCCCTCATTGTGTCCGCACTAAACAGATGGGAAACCAAGGCCTGGAGAGGTATGAGAGGCCCTGCATCGATCAGGACAGAGTCAGGACGGGTACAGGGTCCAGGCACCTCATTCCAAACCTCTTTCGTGGCCCAGGTGCGGTCCAGACACTGTGATGTGAAAACCAAGTTTGTCACTCACATACCCTGCACCGTGTGTCCTGCCATCAAGAAGCGGGTGTGTCCCTTGGGCTGGCTTCGTGAGTCCCCCGAGAAGATATCACAGGACTGCCGGTGAGGACCCCTGCCCCTATCTTTGCCCATTTGCAAGAGCATCGTGTAGGGTGTCAGGTGACCAGGAAAAGCCCATCAGCCCTAGCAGGAAGGCAGGGTCTCACTTATCTACACCTTTATTGACTCCTCTATGGGGGCAGAGACAGGAGGAGTAAGAGGGTGAGGGCCAGTGGAGTTTATTGAATGCCTACTATGTGCCAGGCCCTGTGCTCAACTCTGGGCCTGGCATATAGATGGGAGGTGAAGTAAGAACACAGGAACCCCCGCCGTTGGGAAGCCTGGGTGGGACCCCAATGGGTGGGACCCCACCCATCACCCTGCCCACCCTCTATCCCCAGCTACGAGGTGCAGCTAGGGGGTTCCCTGATGTCCATGAGGGGCTGCAGCAGGGCGTGCTGGAAGAGCGTGGTGGAGAAGGCCTGCTGTCCTGGCTACTGGGGGTCCCAGTGCTATGGTATGAGGGGAGGAAATCCCTGCTTCGTTCTTCACAGCCCAGCCCCAGGACCCCCATCTGCAGGACCTGCCTGCATTCCCCTTCATCTTGTTCATGTAACAAACCCTAGAGCCAACCTGAGTTGGCCCGTGGCTCAGGTTGCCCTAGGGAAGCACTGCTGGGGTCAGGGATGAATGGAGCATTCTTAGACCACAGCTGAGTTCTTCGGGGTCCACAGAATGCCCTGGGGGCGCAGAAAACCCATGCAATGGCCATGGGACCTGCCTGGATGGCATAGACAGGAATGGGACCTGTGTGTGCCAGGTAAGAGTCAGGTGGGCTGGGGTGGGGGGCAGTGGAGGGGCCACATTGACTGGGTGTGTTTCTCCACCAGGAGAACTTCAGTGGCTCAGCCTGCCAGGAGTGCCAAGATCCCAATCGGTTCGGGCCTGACTGTCAGTCAGGTGAGCACTGGCAGGGCGGGAGGACAGAATCAGTGTCCATGTGGGGGCCTGTTGAGACCCAATCCCACAACCAGCCCACACCAGGCTCCCTCCCAGCCCTTCAGCCTTTTATTTCCCCTCTAGAGACGCAAACTTCGATTCATCTCCCCTCCAGCCCTTGCACATGGTGTTCTAGGAGGCCTCGTGGTGGGTCTTCAAGCCCTCCCTGAACACCCAGGCTGGGCCAGCAGCCTCCCTGGCCCCCACCACCTCTGTAGTCCTGCATCAGAACTCTGAACTCTTGAAGCCGTACCTGTTGGAGCTGAGCTCTGGACATGTAGAGGGAAGGGACTCATCCCCATGTGTCCCTGGGTGAGGCTAGTGTCCCACCTGGCCCTGTGTGTCCTTCCCAGTGTGCAGTTGTGTACATGGCGTGTGCAAACATGGGCCACTTGGGGACGGAAGCTGCCAGTGCTTTTCTGGGTACACTGGACCCCACTGTGATCAAGGTGAGCAGAGCCGTGGGGCTACCAGGGCAGTGGGTTCCTCAGTGGCTAGAACAGGAGAGGTCAACCAGGTGACAGGTGGGGTCTGAGCCTCAGCAGGGCCTCTGCCCACAGCCTTTCTAAATAGGAGAGGCACACAGCTGGTTGGGGAAGAGGGGGTCTCATCCGAGACCACCACTGCCCAGAGTTCCCAGTGAGGGCAGAGTGTCTATGCTCCTGTGCTCCTTTCCAGTCTGGGGCTTCGGCCACTGCAATACTCCCTTCTCTACACAGAGCTGCCCGAGTGCCAGGTCCTGCGCTGCCCACGTAACTCCCAGTGCTCTGCAGAGGACCCCACCTGCAGGTGCCTGCCTCATTACACCCAGAAGGGCAGCCAGTGCCAAGGTAAGTCCGCAACCTAGAGAATGGGAGCCCCAGCTCAGGGTGAGCAGGCACTGGGGGGATGTCCTTTTAAACCAGCAAATGCAATCTGGCCATTGAGAGGGAGGAAGAATTCCTGAGGGAGGTGAAGGGGGCCTGTCCCCAAGGTCTAGATCAACCTGCTCACCCCTCTTTGGATCTTCATGCTGGAAGCTGTGGAGAAAACAGGCTTTGGGAGCCAAGCTTAGCTTACTTGGGCTTTTTCTCTGTCCTGTAGCCCCTGACCCCTGCCAGCCATCGCCCTGTTCCCCATTGGCCCAGTGCTCCGTGAGCCTCGCTGGGAAGGCACAGTGTCGCTGCCCCAACAACTACCATGGTGACGGGACAGTGTGTCTGCCCCGGGACCCATGCAGCACCAACAACGGTGGCTGCCCCAGCAACTCTACCGTATGTGTGTACGAGGGGCCAGGCAAGGTGAGTCAGGGCCCAGGCCAGGCCTGCCCCTCAGTCCACCTTCCCACACTGGCTGAGGGACCCTTGGCACATTGAGGGCCTTCTGAGAGCTTCAGCTGCCCCACTTGTAAAATGGGAAGAGAATGGCACCCTCTTCTCGGAGGACGGTTGTGGGGCCCCAGCAGAGCCCCGTGGCTGTGGTAGGTGCCAGCAACATGATGTCACACTCCTGGCCCCACCCAGGCCTCCTGCAAGTGTAAGCTGGGCCTGGTCCACGGCAACAGCAACGCCTCTGCAGGCTGCTTCGCCTCCTGTTCTCCCTTCTCCTGTGACCGGTCAGCCACCTGCCAGGTGACCCCTGATGGGAAGATCAGGTGGGCACAGGGGCCTTGGGGTGGGCACTAGGGGCAGGGCAGAGGGTGGCCTGGGCAGGGGCAGGTGTGCCCACATATACACCCTCAGCACAAGTGGTGTGGGGACAGGTCTGGGTGGGCCTGGTGGTGGGAACTGGCCGCAGCCCTGCCCTAACCAGTTCTCCCTGCCACCTAGCTGTGTGTGCAAGGAGGGCCAGGTTGGGGACGGGCGTGCCTGCTATGGACACCTGCTCCATGAGGTACAGAAGGGCAGCCCGATAAGGACGCTATTCCTGGGACTGAGACTCGCCCTCGCCATGCTGGGTGTGTGACCTAACCCCTTGAGCCCAACACTGCTGTCAGGGAGGGAGGGGATGATGCTGCAGAAATACCTTGTTTCTCTGCCCTAAGGGAGTAGAGGGGGCTGTGATGGGGTACATGGTGAAGGTGGGAGCTAGCTCCCCAGCCTCTGATGCTAGGGGGCAGACCTAGACCCAACATCCCCTAGCACAGCTGTCCAAACCAAGGACTGATGCCTTTGGGTCTCCCCAGGTCCATTCTGATGCACCCTCTCCTATCCCCCCAGACCTGGGCTGCCGGGAGATCCTTACCACGTCCGGCCCATTCACTGTGCTGGTGCCGTCGCTCCCCTCCAGGACCTCCTGGACCATGAATGTGAGCCCCCAGCCCCACTGTGGAGCAGGCTGCAGCCTTTGCCTCCTTCCCAGACCCTGCCCTAGTCTTCAGGGTCTGAGAGAGCCCCCAGTGCACACTCTGGGGAACAGAGGCCTGGGAGGCATCTTGTCCCCTCTGTTGCTCAGGCAGGGTTGCATGAAGAGGACCATGTGCCCCGGGCTCCCTAGGTACCCCAATCTCTTTGTGCCTGCAGACATCGCTTGCCCAGCAGCTCTGCAGACAGCACATCATCGCAGGGCAGCACATGTTGGAGGACCTAGGGACCCTGCAGCAAACACGCAAGTGGTGGACACTGGCTGGGCAGGAGATCACTGTCACTTTCAAACAGTTCATGGTAAGGAGTGAGGAACCTCACCCTGGGGACCAAAGGAATCACGGGTGGGGGACACAGCTCCGGGATTGGGGGCTGGCATGTGGAATCTGAGCCAGAGGTCTCATTTTTCAGAAGAAATACACCTACAGCCCTGGTTGGTGTGGCTCAGTGGGTTGAATGCCAGCCTGTGAACCAAAAGGTCACCAGTTTGATTCCCAGCCAGGGCACATGCCTGGGCTGTGGGCCAGGTGCCCAGTTGAGGATGTGCAGGAGGCACAAATTGATATTTCTCTCCCTCTCTTTTTCTCTCCCTTCTCTGAAAATGAATAATCTTAAAAAAAAAAAACAAAAACAACAGAAATACACCTACAGATACAAAGACCTGCCCCAGCAAACATTCATCATCCACCAGACCAACTACCCAGCAGCTAACGGCGTCTTCCATATGGTAAATGCCCTGAGGTGGCAGCCCCCACCAGAGCTACCTAGTGACCCCAAGGTAAGCCAGTGTCCTCCTCTCCCTCTACCCTGTGCCACTGGGTAACCTTTCACCCCTACTGACTTTAGAGGGGTGGCAGGGATAGGTCCGGGCAGGGCCAGAGCATAGCTATTTCCCTCTGGAGCTGAAGCAGCCTCATGGATCAACGAACGACTCCCCTGTGTTCCTAATGTCTGTCCCTTTTTACAGAGAACCATCGGCCAGATCCTTGCCTCCACTGAGGCCTTCAGCCGGTTTGAAACCATCCTAGAGGTGAGTTTGGGGGAAAGGTCCGGGCCTATCTGATCTTTTGGGCGACGACCCCTCATTAGCCAGAATCTGCCCCACAATGACCTGAGGTTTGGAGGAGCACAGGCCTTTGCCCCTAGCCTAGAACTTTCCCATCACCATCCTGAGGTTCACTGCTGATGTCTACTGTTTATTCCTGGTGGGACTCCCTGCAGACAAAGGGTGGCAGGGCCGAGGCGAGGCTCTGGGGTGGGAGCTGGACACAGAGCCCACCGAGCTTCCCTTCCACACCACAGAACTGTGGGCTGCCTGCCATCCTGGACGGGCCAGGGCCCTTCACAGTCTTTGCCCCAAGCAATGAAGCTGTGGACAACTTGCGCGATGGCCGCCTGATCTACCTCTTCACAGCGGTAAGCTAGGTGGAAAGAAGGGGCTAGGGACATGGGGGCACTAGGGCTTCCACCTCCTCTACCGGGCCTGCAGCAGCCAAGCCCTCTATCCCTTGCCAGGGTCTCTCCAAACTGCAGGAGCTGGTCAGGTACCACATCTACAGCCATGGCCAGGTGAGAGGTCTTCCTCCCAAAGGGTAGCCAGCTTGCACATGAGACTGGGCTGCTGAGGGGTTTGTCTGTGGGTACTGGCCTTCCCAGGGGCCCCTTCTCCTCTCCTTTTCTGTCTGGACTAGCACAGGGGAGAGAGCCTGGGGACCCAGGTGGTAGGTGTGGATCAGTTGAATAGGACTGGATGTGGCCCCAAGATGCGTGGCTAGTGCCCATCCTAAGGCCAGCCCCTCCTCTGTGCCAGCTGACCGTTGAGAAACTCATCTCCAAGGGTCGGGTCGTCACCACAGCAAACCAGGTCCTGGATGTGAAGATCTCCGAGGAGGTGAGGTCCAAAGGCATCTGGAATGGAGGGGCTGGTGAAGAGTCACCAGTCATTTGGCCTTTTTCAGACCTGCATTCATGCTCCAACCCCTGTGGCAAGGAGGCCCTGCTGGGGATCCTATGGGAGGCAGGCCCAGATCAAATCCTCCTGGAGCCTGACAGGCTGGGAGGGCTTCAAGGAGGAGGCAGGAGAGCACAGGGGCAGGACTTGTCCACGCGGTGGGAACCATGTGGGCCAGGGCAGGGAGGCTGGAGCAGTGTTGCCTGAGCCGAAAGCACCTCCAAGAAGAGGGGCGGAAAGACAACAGGGAGGTTGACCTTTCATGTCACTGAACTCAGAGGTTGCAGCAGGGGCAGGACTGAGTCTACCAGGATGGAGGGTTTCACACTGGGCTCTGCCACAGGGACGCATCCTGCTGGGTCCTGAGGAGGTCCCGCTGCGCAGAGTGGATGTGCTGGCTGCCAATGGCGTGATCCACATGCTGGAGGGCCTCCTGCTCCCCCCAACTATCCTGCCCATCCTGCCCAAGCACTGCAACCAGGAGCAGCACCAGGTGGTGAAGGTGAGTGCACACGCAGCCAGGCCTTCCTGAGCCCCGGTGCTGCCTGTGTGGGTCTTTTCCAAGGTGGGGCTGATGGTGGACCTGGCACAGACCCCATGGGCCTGCCTGGACCTGCCCACATCCCCTGCCTGCTGATTGTCCCTGTGAGACATTCTTGCATCTTCTGTCCCCAGTCTGCAGCCCCCCTTGCCCAGGCCCGAGACCCTCACATTCTCACATAAGCTCCTTCCCACACTGTAGGGCCTTTGTTCTTGTTCTCTCTTCCCTCTGCCCGCCCACTGTCTCCTGGCCCTCCTGTGGTTGACTCTTCCTCAGATCCCAGCTCTTGGCTCCATGCCGCTTTCTTAGGGTTTGCTGGATAAATAACCAATACTGACCACTCTCTGTCTTCCCCATGCCCTTCCCAGGGCTCCTGTGTGGACTGCCAAGCCTTGAACGCCAGCAGCACGTGCCCTCCTAACAGCGTGAAGCTGGTGAGCATCTCTTGGCCCAGCCCTCAGGGTTGACTCCTGACTGCCCGGGGTCAGAGTGGGACAGTGAGGCTGGGAGGCGAGGCTGGACCTAGAAGTTCAGCACCCTTCACCCTTCAGCCCGCCGAGGGTGGGAGTGCTGGGCCAGGGGCTGAGGACTCTGACCAGGGCTGCCTGGCAAAGGGGGTCAGCCGAGGACCCGCACCTGCTGACCAGCTTTGCATGGCCCACCCCAGGACACCTCCCCTGAGGATTGTGTCTACATCCATGACCCTGCTGGGCTCAATGTCCTGAAGAAGGGCTGCGCTAACTACTGCAACCAGACCTTGCTGGTGAGCCTGGGCACGCAGCACTCCGTCCCCAGGGACCGGGGGCACCTGCTCCTTTGGGACTCCCAGGCAGGGCTGAATGGGCTGCCCGACTCAGAGAGCTTTTCCACTAATGGTGGAAAAGGTGTCCCACTCCCTTGCTCTAGAGATGGGACCAAGGAGCAGAAGCACCCAGGGCGCTGGGGATGGCATGGCATCAGATGGACCTTCAGACATGCTCTGTCTCTTCCAGAAACCTGGCTGCTGCAAAGGGTTTTTTGGGCCTGACTGTGCACAGTGTCCTGGGGGCTTTTCCAACCCCTGCTATGGCAAAGGCAACGTGAGTCCCCTCCTCCCTGGGGTGAGATGTTGGGGAGACGGACTTCTTCCAGGGGACCAGTGACTGGCTGGCCATGTGTCCGAGCAGAGCCTACCTCTGTCTGGCCTCAGGTTTCTCGCATCTAGGCAGAAGTCAGGTCCTATTATTTTTACTCTTTTTAATAAGAGATAATTAGTTGGGTAGGTTTTTATACCTACTTTCCTAAAGACTATTTGTAAATAGTTTTCTTTTGTGGTCTGCTTTTGCCACTTTGTAACATCACTTACTTCAACACCTGGCCAGGGAAGAACAGGGGAGTCATGTGTTTCTAGGTTGAGCGGAAGTCACCCATGAAACCTCCAGGGCCGGGTGCCCTTTAAGGGGCTAGTTTTTGACAGCACTGGAGGGTCCAGGGTGAGGTCTTCCAGGGGGAGCAGGGGCTCAGAGTCAGCCCATCCCTAACCCAGGGGTGTTGGGGAAGGAGATGGTGAGAGGCCCCTCCCTGTGACTGATCCTCCCTCCAGTGCAGCGATGGGATCCTGGGCAACGGGGCCTGCCTCTGCTTCCCAGACTACAAGGGCATCGCCTGCCACATCTGCTCCAACCCAAACAAGCATGGGGATAAGTGCCAGGAAGGTGGGTCGTCTTGTCCCAGGCTGCCTGCCTGGAAAAAAAAAAAAAAGGTTCTGCTTGGAAAGGGGGCTGGGAACTCTCAGGAGAGGGAACAGAACCTAGGAGTAAGGGTTGAACCCCAGGAGTGGAGGAGGATTCGGGAACAGAAATAGATGTCTCCTTCACCTATTCCAGGAAGAGACCTTTAGATTTAGTTTAATCTAAAGCATTCAGGATTAGGTCAGACAGACCAGAGAACTTCCTGATGGTGGATTTGGGGATGGGCAGCTATAATGGGGTGGCCGAAAGCAATGGATGCCCCCCTCTCATTTCCTCTGCCTGCCTATTGAGTCTGGAATGACCTCTGATTTGTGACCCTGAAGTCAAACCCTTGCTGGTGGCCCCATTCCCAGCCCTGCCCCACAGCCTCCTGGCTCCCAGACAGCTCTGCTCCTCTCCCATCTCCTCCCTACAGACTGCGGCTGTGTCAACGGTCTATGTGACAATCGTCCAGGCAGTGGGGGTGTGTGCCAGAGTGGCACATGTGCCCCAGGCTTCAGCGGCCGCTTCTGCAATGAGTCCACAGGGAGCTGTGGGCCCACGGAGCAGGCCCAGAACTGCCACCTGCATGCCCGCTGTGTTAGCCAGGGGGGTGTCTCCAGGTGAGGCCTTGCACTTCCTCTCTGCCCACCCATGACCTCACTGCTCAGCCTCCAGCCTTTTCCAGAGGTTCACTGGAGGCCCCTCATTCACCTACCCCCAGGTGTCTCTGTCTCGATGGCTTTGAGGGCGATGGCTTCTCCTGCACACCCAGCAACCCCTGCTCCCACCCCAACCGTGGTGGCTGCTCAGAGAATGTCAGTCTTATCGCCTCTTCCCTGAAGTCCTAACTCAGGGGTGGGAGGTGGGACCCCTCTGCCCGCTGCCCTACAGTCCTGACTCATTTATCTGTGGCTCTTATAGGCCGAATGTGTCCCGGGGGCCCTGGGCACCCACAACTGCACATGCCACAAAGGCTGGACTGGAGATGGCCGTGTCTGCGTAGCCATTGATGAGTGTGAGCTGGACGCACGAGGCGGCTGCCACGCTGATGCCCTCTGCAGCTTTGTGGGACCCGGGCAGGTGAGGTGCAGCAGGCCTGGGGACAGTGGATGGGGGACATCTGATCTGGGGTACTCTCCCCATACCCCATCTGACTTCAGGGATGTCCATGCCAAGAACTCAAGCTCAGGGTCTCAAACCTCAGACTCCAATGAGAATCCGGTTCCTCAATACTGACTGGTACAATATAGAAGCATCAGGTGTGTCCTGGAAGCCATGTGAAGGCCCCGAGAGCTTTCGTGGAAAGCACTTTCCAGGGCCAGTCTATGCAGCACTTTTTCCAAATCAGAGGCTGTAACTCCTGTCCCTCAGGGATAAAGGGCTCTCATAACCAAATCAGTGAGTTCTCTATTCTAACTGGGCACTGGGGTCAGTGTCTTCAGACAGACAGTCAGCTCATTCACTCACTCATTTGTTTCCTGAGTATTACCAGGTACCTGCTTCATACTAGTTCCTTTTCTAGACTTAGGAATTGGATGCTGAGCAAAGCAGGAAGCGAGTGATTTTGGGAGTGACATCCCAAAATCTTTAGACTCATGGACTCTAGCTCTAGAACTTTGCAATCTCACACCCATCACAGGGTCTCAGAACCTGGAGCCTTCCATGTTAAGATGTTCCGGCCTGGTATACCTGAGGACTGGCTAGCATTTAAGAATCTCAAAAAATAAAAATAAAAAGAATATCCAATATGCCAACTGGGAGGCCAGGCCTGGCTGCTTCAGGATCAGCCTCTTCATGGCCCAGGCCAGTGCAGGGACCCAAGCTGTCCCCTGTCCTCACACCCCACAGTGGCCTGCACCACCAGCCCATGGGGCCTTAGCAATGAAAGTGCAGATGGGCATGAGGGGTGGAGCTCCAAACTTCACCAGGAGCTTTGAAAGTTCAGAAATGACAACTGGAACAAGCAGGTTGAGATGCCCCCAGCTTGCAACAGGGTTGGAGATGGGATCCAGCTGCCATCCCTGGGGCTGCCCCTGGCAAATGCTGGCCCACTTACCACATACCACTGACCCCAGCAGTCCTGGAAGGGTCCAGGCCTGAAGGCAGAGGGGCCCAGACCCTCCTTTACTGCTTTCTGCTGATCCATCACTCTCGGACTCACTCCAAGAGCCCCTCAGGACCTCAGTTTCCCCATTTGGAATACAGCCCTCCAAAGCTGGAGCTGGGAGAAACCCCTCTGGGGTCTGAGCAGGCCTCCCTGGGGGGCAATGTCCATCAAGAGCTGAGGGGTGGAAGAGGGAAGCGTTGGGTGCTGCTGGTGAGATGAGGCCTTCCACTCCCAACCTCTCCAGAGCCGGTGCACCTGCAAGTTGGGATTTGCGGGGGATGGCTACGTGTGCAGCCCTATCGACCCCTGCCGGGCAGGCAACGGTGGCTGCCATGACCTGGTGAGAGGGTCAGGGCCTGGGAAGACGCTTGGGGTGGGCCTTGGCTGCATCTCTTTGGTGTCCCCGTCTCTGGTCAGGACTGACTTCTTTTTAAACCCCAAATCCAAACTACGTTGCCCTCTTGCCCACAAGATAGAGCTTTCACTCTTGTTAAGGCTCAGCCCCTGCTCAGTCTCCTCTCTCTGCCCTGGTCCACACTGCCGCCATTCCATGCTCCACTGCAAAGTCACTCTGAGTTCCTTTCTGCCCGTGATCTTGCTCCGCTCTAACGCGGTGTATTCTGGAAGGTTTCCCTGAGCCACACCTCTGGCCTGGTTAGCTCAGGCCTCTGGGTGCGCCCGCAGACCTGGGCTTCTGTGACCCCTCTGCTGCGGTGGGATACGTAACCCAGGTTAAATGTGCAGCGGTCCTAGAGAGTAGGGCCAGGCACACCGAAGGACCAACATGAATGCAGACTGGATAAGAGAGAGATGGTGCGGACAAGTGTTTAGAAAGGCAGGCATTAGGGGGATAGGTGACAGGTTGAACAGGGATGGAGGGTGGGTACTGTCCAGCTCGCCACATGGGTGCTAAGTGGAGGGCCATGTCTCTTTGCCCCATCCCCACCCCAGGCCACCTGCCAGGCGGTGGGAGGAGGTCGACGTGTCTGCACATGCCCCCCTGGCTATGGGGGAGATGGTTTAAGTTGCTATGGAGACATCTTCCGGGTGAGTGGTTCCCTGTGCTTGGGGAGGGAGCCTCCCTGGCACCTCAGGTGGGAAGAAGCAACGCTAAGGGCCTTGGAGGGAAGGGAGGTTCAGGTGTGTTCCTAGGCCTATGGCCCCAGCTCTTTCCCTCCCCTTAGGAGTTGGAGGCAAATCCCCACTTCTCTGCCTTCTACCAATGGATCAAGGTAGGGCTCAAATCCAGGAGGTCTCCCTGGACACAGGGGTGCCATATAACATCTCCACGAGCCGGACGAGGGGCAGGCCTGGAGGCTGGGGGCAGGTGATCTCAAGATGATGATGACTGACTTCATCCTCCTCCTGTCCCTCTGCACATCGTGTGCACAGAGAGCCGGCATCACACTTCCTGCCAACACCCAAGTCACAGCCCTGGTGCCTTCTGAGTCTGCCATCCGCAGGCTGAGCCCTGAGGACCAGGCCTCCTGGCTGCAGCCCCGGCTGCTGCCACAACTGGTCAGGTGGGCAGCCCGGGTTGGGGCTTCTGTACGGGACCCAGTCTCTCCCCAGAGGTTCTCAGCCTGGCATGAGTCCCTCCCTGGGGGTAGAGCCCAACCTCAGGGGACTCTGTAGGTTACACTAACCTGGTTCTGTGGTGCTCCCCAACTGTGCCCCTCAGGGCCCATTTTCTCCAGGGCGCCCTCTCTGAGGAGGAGCTGGCCCAGCTGGCCGGGCAAGAGGTGGCCACCCTGAGCCCCACCACACGCTGGCAGATTCACAACATCAGTGGGGTAAGTGGTAACCTGTGGGTGGAAGAGGGACTGGCAGAGCATGCGAGGGGATTTGAGTGCCTGCAGGCTTCCAGGACCGGGGACACCATGGGGTGAGATTGGGGTCCCCTCATCTGGCCCAGGGCTGGGCTCAGAGCATGTGCCAGGGACATTTTTACTGCTGGGCTAGACAGTGTCTTTGGATCAGCAGTGACTGCCCTGGCAGTTGTCTGTCCATCTTTGTGTGTGTGTGCACAACATTCCTCTCATGCATGGGCCCTGCTAAGGGTCTGTGGGCCCATCTGGTTAGTCCTGAATCTGAGGGTGTCTGGGCCAGGCTGGGGCCACCTGTGGATGCCTACATGCCCAGCAGCCTCTCTGTTTGTGCTGCACCCACTCTTAAGTGTCTACCTGTGTCCACTTGGGGCTGAGCTCTGCCTTCTGCCTTGCAGAGAATCTGGGTGCAGAATGCCAGCTTGGATGTGGCTGACCTCCTTGCCACCAACGGTGTCCTACACATCCTCAGCCAGGTATGACTGGAGGGGAGTGTGCTCAGAGAACCCTCTAAGCAGAACGAGAGGCAGTGACATATGGATCAGTCAGTCCCCCTGCTCTGTGACAGGTCCTACTGCCTCCAAGGAAGGATGTGCTAGGTGGACAGGGGCTGCTGCAGCAGCTGGACTCGGTGCCTGCCTTCCACCGCTTTCGGGATCTACTGCAAGTAAGAGCAAGAGGAGAGCTTCATGGCCAGGCACGCCTTCCCCAAGTGCAGAGCACTTGGGCTGGCTTCCAGGGTCAGGACTGAGGGTGATTATGCCCATCCCTGACCCTGACCCACTGTCCCTAGCGCCATAGTCTGATGCCCCAGATTGAGGCTGCCACTGCCTATACCATCTTCGTGCCCACAAATCACTCTCTGGAGGCCCAGGGCAACGGCAGCAGCCTGGTGAGGACCCTGGGACAGAGGTGGGCAGCATGCAAAGGGACACAGTGGATGGAATGCCACTGTCCAGGGCACCCGGTGGACCTGGAGTCCCCTGAGTTTCTCCTTCCCCTCAGGATGCAAACACAGTCCGAAACCATGTGATTCTGGGGGAGGCGCTCTCCTTGGAAGCCCTGTGGAGAGGGGGACACCGAAACTCCCTGCTGGGCCCTGCTCACTGGCTTGTCTTCTACAACCGTACTGGCCAGGTTTGTGGGGCCAAACCCAGGCACCCTGCTGTCGAAGGTCCCACCTCTTTGGAGTTCCTCCACCTGGAGACTCCAACCCCTGCTCCCGAAACTGCCCATCCTGGGAGGCCCCCGTTCTCAGAGCTAGCCCCAGCCCTGGGACACAGCCCTGAGGTGAGGGTGAGGTGGGTAAGCTGCACTGGTTCAACCTCCTGCCTCACTTCCCAGCCTGAAGTGAACCATGTGCCGCTGGAAGGCCCAGTGCTGGAGGCGCCTGGTCGCACGCTTGTTGGCCTGTCGGGAGTCCTGGCGGTGGGCTCAAACCTCTGCCCGCATAACCACACTGAGGCCCTGCGGGTGAGGTGCTGGGCTGCAGGCGGGGCCCGGGCAGTTCAGAGCTGGGAGGTGTGGGCTGGCGGGACAAGTACATGGTCAGGGACGGGAGAGCTGTCAGCCTGCCCTGGAGGAGGGTGGGTTTGGGGCCTCCTCCCCAGGACCACCTGATACTCTGCCCTCTGTCCCCCCAGGAGAAATGTGTCAACTGCTCCAGGAAGTTCCGCTGCCCTCAAGGCTTTCAGCTGGAGGTGAGGCTGGGCTTGGCACAATTTTAGCCCTGCTTCGCTTACCCTCACAGCTCCCAAGGTGTCCAACCTCTGGGGCCAGCTCTGCTCCCCGGGGCATGGGGAAGTGGAATGATGCAGGCCCCTGACTTCCCTGGTAGATGCCAGGAGGCCTGGGTCCAGGTCTGCCCCAAGCAGGCCTCACTCAGACTTGCACTCAGAGGCCTGTGACCCTGTGGCCCAAGCCTAAATCCTGCCTGCCCTCACCTCATCAGGCCTACCTGTCTCCATCCAGCCTGCCCCTTCCGCTATCCTGCTCACGTCTTACCCAGAGAAACCTGCAGTCCATCTCCCTGTCTCCCCAGTCACTGCCCTGCCCTACCCTCGCCACCAGCTGAGTCCTCCTGCCTGTCCCCATTTCCAGGACACCCCCAAGAAGAGTTGCCTCTACATCTCTGGCTATTCCTTTTCCCGGGGCTGTTCTTACACGTGTGCTAAGAAGATCCAGGTTTGCCCTGAATCTCTTCACCCCAATCTTTGACCAGAGTGAAGGCTGTGGGAGTGGGGGTCCAGGGGAGATCCCAGATTAGATTTCAAAGGCAGAGGCAGGGCTGGGAAGGGACAAAGGCCTGAGGTCAGAGGGGCCAGTGTTTGTGCCTGTGGCTATGGCCCCAGGGAGGGGGACGGGAAAGGAGAAAGGCCTAGAGCTGGCAGTCAAGTGGGTCAGGCTCTGCCTCTCACTGTGGGATCTGGCACAGCCCTACCCTGCTCGAGTTTCACCCCTGCGATGGGGAGTGTTGTGGAAGATGGTCTCCTTTTCCCTGGATCCGAATTGCTCTGTCCTTTGGCTTTGTGGTCCCAAGATGCCCTGCCCACTCCCAACATGTTGCTTGTCCTGGCCTGGGCGGGCCTCTCCTTCAACCCCTCCCTGCAGGTGTCTGACTGCTGCCCCGGTTTCTTTGGCATGCTGTGCAAGCCATGCCCACGGGGTCAGGGTGGGGTGTGCTCGGCCCACGGCCAGTGCCAGGACATGATCCTGGGCAACGGGGAGTGCCGCTGCCATGAAGGCTTCCACGGAACGGCCTGTGAGATGTGTGAGCTGGGCCGCTACGGGCCCAACTGCACCGGAGGTGAGCACTGGGGAGAGGGCAGGACGGTGGGCGTCCTGGCAGCAGACAACATTATGGAGATGCCACGCACGGGCAAGACAGGCAAGGGGTAACACCTGTCCTCCCTTGTCCCCTCAGTGTGTGACTGTGCCCACGGGCTGTGCCAGGAGGGGCTGCAAGGGGATGGAAGCTGTGTCTGTAATGCGGGCTGGCAGGGCCGACGGTGTGACCAGAGTGAGTGGCTCCAAAGGGAAAGCAGGTGACCCCGGGGAGGTGGTTCTTGGATCTGAATGACTGGAACAATCCCATCCTCCTATCCCCAGAAATCACTGGCCCTCACTGCCCACAGAAGTGTGACCCTAATGCCAAGTGAGTGAGCCCAGCCTGGAACAGGTGGGCACGTGGGTGAGGGGACTGCGGTGAGGGCAGGGGCTGGATGGGCACAGGCTGACTTGCCGTCCCTCCCAGCTGTGTGCAGGACTCAGCGGCAGCCCCTGCCTGCATCTGTGCTGCGGGCTACTCGGGCAACGGCACCTACTGTTCAGGTCCAGCCACACTGATGCCCCGAGCTCCCCATGAAATTTTCGGGTGGCTTTCCCATAGGGCCCTCTCTGCCCCCTCTAGGTCCAACCTCCTGTCCTATCTTGGGTCTTAGCCCTCTCTCTGGCCTTCCTCTTTCTTTCATGCCTTCCCCCTGCCCCCACTCCATCCTCTGACCTTTTCCTCACAACTGCCTGGGATTATCTACCTAGAGGTGGACCCTTGTGCCCATGGCCACGGGGGCTGCTCCCCGTATGCTAACTGCACCAAGGTGGCACCAGGGCAGCGGACATGCACCTGCCAGGATGGCTACACAGGCGATGGGGAACTGTGCCAGGGTGAGGCTGGGATCCCCCACCTAGCTACCTAGCTGTATGTGGGACTTAAGAGCCTGGTTTCAGTGATCTGTCAGACTAGGAAGGGCTGAGGGGCACACAGGGGTGTGGGGCCTGAGAGTAGGAGATGAGCACCTGAATGGACAGATGAATGGAGGGGCCACCAGAGCCCCCCTCATCCCAGTGTGTCTCTTCCCCCAGAAGCTAACAGCTGTCTCACCCACCATGGGGGCTGCCACATGCACGCTGAATGTATTCCCACAGGTCCCCAGCAGGTCAGCACAACAGGGTTGGGTACTAGGGCTGTGCCATTCCCCCATGGGTAGGGGGGTGACCAGGCCCAGGAGGAGTACCCCTTCTGTTCAGGGTGCCAGACCGTTCTTGGGTCCCAGCACCTCACCAATCAGGATTTGGGACAGGTCTCCTGCAGCTGCCGTGAGGGTTACAGTGGGGATGGCATCCGGACCTGTGAGCTCCTGGACCCCTGCTCCCAGGTCAGGCCCCAAGCCCCACCCCATTTCATAGGGGAAGGCAACTGAGGCAGGTACCAGCCCTCCTTGTCCCCAGCAGGGTTCTAAGTGCCTCGGAAGGGTGAGCCACTCTCCCCCCAAACACAAGGGTGACAGATCAATAGGAAACAAGGCTTCGGAGGGTTGCACAGGGATCTTCCTGGCCCCTTCCACAGGGCGGGTGGGGTAGAGGAGTCCTGGGAGGCACCGAGGCTCCTCTCTCTTCTATCCCTGCCTCAGAATAATGGAGGCTGCAGCCCCTATGCTCTGTGCAAAAGCACGGGGGACGGCCAGAGGACATGCACCTGTGATGCCGCCCACACCGTGGGGGATGGTTTCACCTGTCGTGCCCGACTCAGCCTGGTAATGATACCCAAGTGGGACCCCTGACCCAACCTTGGCTAAGCCCCCCTTGGGCTTGATCCATAATATTGGTTAAGACCCCAGGGTTTGATTCTGATCCTGGCCCTAACCGTGACCCTGAGCCTGACCCCTGACTCAGCTATGATCCATAAAACTAATCCTGACCCTAGCTCAGACACCCCTGGCTTTCCTTTCCTCATCTCTGCCTTGGCCAGACCTTGGGCCACAGGTGCTGGGACAGGCACCAGGCCCTGAATGGGGCCTCCTAAAATCTGAGCTGATCCTCGCCCCCCCAGGAGCTCCTTCGGGACAGGCATGCCTCATTCTTCAGCCTTCACCTCCTGGTGAGTGACCAGCTGGCCTCTACTTCCTCAGTCTACCCTGTACTTCTCTGACCTACAGGTCCCACCTGTCTCTTGGCCTTGGTGTTCTCATTTGGTCAGGGGGTTGGTGTGGTCTCTTGGAACCCAAATCTTTTCCAGAAGATCCATGGAAACCACAAGTTGGCCCCAGGTTGCCCCTCTTCCACTCCAGCTGTTTCCCCTCTCCCCCTAGAAATACAATGAGCTCAAGGGCAATGGGCCTTTCACAGTCTTTGTGCCGCATGCAGATCTAATGACTAACCTGTCGCAGGTAACAGCCCCCAGGGACAAGGCTCGGGAGGATGGGTACTGCGTGGGCAGAGGCAGAAGTTGGGGACTCCTCTACCCTTACGACTTTCATTCCAGGATGAACTGGCTCGGATTGGAGCCCATCAACAGCTGGTGTTCCGCTACCACGTGGTGGGCTGCCGGCAGCTGCGCAGCCAGGATCTGCTGGAGGAAGGCTATGTCACCACGCTCTCCGGGCACCCTCTTCGCTTCAGCGAGAGGGAGGTGAGCCCAGGACCCACCCCCAGCATGAGTGGTCCACAGACTCAAGCCCCTGCCCCTGGGAGCCAGTGTTTCCCTGAGTTTAAGACCCTCTCACTTCCCCCTGGGCTTCAGTGAGTCAGAGCTGAGCCCAGCCGGGACCCTGCTCAGCGCTTCCTGGCTCGCGCAAGCGCTCTGCTCCCGGCCGAGGGAGAGAGAGGGAAAGGGAAAAGAGTTAGGATGGGGGAGAAAAGGAGAGAGAAACCGAGAAGAGACGCGTTCTGGATCTTGACCGTCTCACCTTCTGTTCTGAGGCTTGCCCACCCAAGCTCCACCCCTGCCTCAGTCCCCGCCCACAGTTCAGGAGCCACCCATTGGCTTCAGTAACCTTCGGCCCCGCCCCCATGCGCCCTGCCCCCAGGGCAGCATATACGTCAACGAATTCGCACGGGTGGTGAGCAGTGACCACCAGGCAGTGAACGGCATCCTGCACTTCATCGACCGTGTCCTGCTGCCTCCGGACGTGCTGCACT
Source organism: Noctilio leporinus (assembly GCA_004026585.1). Lineage (NCBI taxonomy): Eukaryota > Metazoa > Chordata > Mammalia > Chiroptera > Noctilionidae > Noctilio > Noctilio leporinus. The sequence goes on along the minus strand of PVIW01001507.1, from coordinate 155,749 downwards.
GGGACCCCGACGCTGCCCCCGCTGCCCCGATCCCGCGGGTATGACCTGAAGGTGGTAGCTGGGGGCTTGAGAGTCTCCCTCCCTATCTGAACTCACAGCTCACGAGTACGTTTCCCTAGAGAAATTTCACGGCTGCGGCAGAGAGCTTCGGTTACAAGATTTTCAGCAGCCTTGTGACGGTACTGCTCCCATGTATGAGCCTGTCAGTGTGTGCATATGTGCACTTATGTGTATGACTGCGTGTGCTCACCCACCTGTGCACATCCACCTGTGTGCAAGCCTGTCCCTTGTGTGAGTGAGCACGGCTGTGTGTACAGGCCATGTTTGTGTGCATGGGCTTCCCAGTGTGAGCACAAGGATGTGCTTGCTATGTGCGCCCACAGATCTGACAATAGTGAAGTTTATCCCTGCACGTATATTCACCTATGTCCACCTGGGCTGGCTGCAGAGGAGTTAGCTGGTGGGAAGGCTGCCTGCGTGGATCCCTGGAGTCCCTTCCTGGACTCTGACCAAGCAATCTGACTAGGCTGTGACTGCCACGCCTCTTCTCCTCCACTCCAGATGGCTGGTCTCCTGCCCCTGCTTCGCGATGTTTCCCATAGGCCTTTCACAATGCTGTGGCCCACAGACTCCGCCCTGCAAGCCCTTTCACCTGATCGCCAGGCCTGGCTGTACCACGAGGACCACCGTGACAAGCTGGCAGCCATTCTTCGGGGCCATATAATCCGTAACATAGAGGTGTGTGCACCCCCAGACCTTGGTCCCCATTGACTGCCTGCCACCCAGCCTGCCTGCCTAGCTCCAACCATGGCTTCATCTGCTCAGGCCGTGGCATCTGACCTCCCCAACCTGGGCCCACTTCGCACCATGCATGGGACCCCTGTCTCCTTTTCCTGCAGCCGTGCCCGGCCGGTAAGTCTTGAATGAGGACAGGAGGCAGGGGCCTTGGCACTGGGGGTGAGCTTTGTGCAGCCACGACCCCCATGTATCCCACGTTCTCTGCCTGCAGGGTGAGCTCGCAGTGGGTGAGGATGATGCCCGGATTGTGCAGCGGCACTTGCCCTTTGAGGGTGGCCTGGCCTATGGCATTGACCAGTTACTAGAACCACCTGGCCTTGGTGCCCGCTGTGACCGCTTTGAGACTCGACTACTGTCGCCGGTGAGGAAGGTCAGAGGTGGAAGGGCAAGGGCCCAAGCCCACCTGTACTGTCCACCCACCTGACCTTGCTGTTTCGGCCTCTATTCCTTCCAGAGGGTTTGCAGCGCCTGTGGGCAGGAAATACCCTGTCCTGAAGGTTCACACGAGCAGGTAAGGAGCTGAGAGCTCTGTGGGGTGTAGACAGGGTCCAGGGACCACCATCCTCAGGCTATTTACAGCCTGACTCCTTTTGGCTCAGGGCAGCCCCCAGGCCTGCTGGCGCTTCATCTCCCAGTTGTGGACATCCCCTCCATTGCACTCCTTGGTATTGCGCAACATTTGGGTCCAACCCCAGCTTCAGGTCAGGGGCTGCCAACGCAACTGTGTCACTACCACCTGGAAACCTAGCTGCTGCCCTGGTCACTATGGCAGTGAGTGCCGAGGTGAGCATCTTGAGGTGGTGGACACTGCTGATCGGCTCCTCTGGCCACCAAGGGCACAGCTCTGGCCATTGGTTCTGAAAGGTGCTGGGGGTGGTCAGGCTTGGAGACAGTGAGTGGATTTTGCTAGGAGCGATGCCCTAAAAGGCAGGATGTATGTGTAGATGGTACAGAACCTGGTGCAGCGGGCTGAGGGGTCTGGGTGTTCTCCAGAGCATGGGGGCCTGGAGGGTTCTTAGCAGCATAGGGACTTGGGTAGGTTGCTGCTTCTAGACGGTGTGGCTGGGCTGGGGATGCCTGTGAGGGTGGGGAGATCCTGATGAGAACCCCTAGACCCACTTCACTTTTCCCACCCTATCCCCTAGCTTGCCCTGGGGGTGCCAGCCACCCCTGTAGTGACCATGGTGTGTGCACGGATGGCATGAGCGGCAGTGGGCAGTGTAGGTGCCATTCAGGGTTTGCTGGGACAGCCTGTGAACTCTGCGCCCCAGGGGCCTTTGGACCCCGTTGCCAAGGTGAGCTGACCTACCCCACCCTGCCCTGCCCCCTGACTCCTTTGGTCCACGTGCCTACGCCACCCTCCTGTTTGCCCCTTTGTGCAGCCTGTCACTGCACCTCTCATGGCCACTGTGATGAGGGCCTTGGGGGCTCTGGCTCCTGCTTCTGTGATGAGGGCTGGACTGGGTCACGCTGTGAGGTGCAGCTGGGTGAGTGACCCACGTGCTTGTACCCACCCTGCACACACCAGTGCATGCCCCAACTGCGCAGTCAGTCGGAGTCGCTCTGTGTGGGTGGGAGGGGGCCTGGGGGCATCCAGGAGGACAGCTACTAATCTTAATATGTTGGGTGGGTCCTGGGGGACAGAGCTGCAGCCTGTCTGCGCCCCAGCCTGTGCACCCCAGGCAGTATGCCGTGCAGGCAACAGCTGCGAGTGCAGCTTGGGCTATGAAGGGGATGGCCGCACATGTACAGGTGAGCAGCTGGGTGAGGGCACTGGAGGGGAGGCCCCATTCACTTCTTGTCACCTGGTCCAACCACTCTCTCCCTGCCCCCAGTGGCGGACCTGTGCCAGGATGAGCACGGCGGCTGCAGTGAGCATGCCAACTGCAGCCAGGTAGGCACTGAGGTCACCTGTGCCTGCCTGCCGGACTACGAGGGTGACGGTTGGAGCTGCCGGGCCCGCAACCCCTGTGAAGATGGCCACCGGGGAGGCTGCAGTGAGCATGCTGACTGCCTGAGCACTGGCCCGGTGAGCAGGAGGGGAGCCATGTGACTGGTGCAGGGAGGCTCTGCAAAGTGGGTTCCCCCAGTCACTGAAGGGCACCTGTCTGCTCTTGCCCCAGAACACACGGCGCTGCGTGTGCCACGCTGGCTACGTGGGGGATGGACTGCACTGTCTGGAGGAGCCCGAGCCACCTGTGGACCGCTGCCTGAGCCAGCCCCCGCCGTGCCATGTGGATGCCGTGTGCACTGACCTGCACTTCCAGGGTGTGCTTCCCTGCCTGTTGCCAGTGCCCATGCCTCATCTCAGTGTCCCCAGCTGACCATGCACCCCTCCTCCTGCAGAGAAACGGGCTGGTGTCTTCCACCTCCAGGCCGCCAGTGGCCGTTATGGCCTAAACTTCTCAGAGGCTGAGGCAGCGTGTGGGGCCCAGGGAGCTGTCCTTGCTTCTCTTTCTCAGCTCTCTGCTGCTCAGCAGGTGCGTGGGGCCCAGGAGCCTGTGGGAGCCCCTTGAGTTGGGCCTTGGGTCTCAACATCCTTTCCTGTTCCTACAGGTGGGCTTCCACTTGTGCCTTGTGGGCTGGCTGGCCAACGGCTCGGCTGCCCACCCTGTCGTTTTCCCTGAGACAGACTGTGGTGCTGGTCAGATGGGCGTAGTCAGCTTGGGCAACCGGGAGAACCTGTCAGAGCGCTGGGATGCCTATTGCTACCGAATGCAAGGTGCAGCCACCCCCAGCATGACTCAACCCCCAGCTCTGCCCCTTCCCACCGCCTCACCAACCCACCAACCCACCGAAACCCCTTTCCTGTAGATGTGGCCTGCCGATGCCATGATGGCTTTGTAGGTGATGGAACCAGCATGTGCAACGGGAAGCTGCTTGATGTACTGGCTGCCACCACCAACTTCTCCACCTTCTATGGGGTGTGCAGGGGCCCAGAGGGTTCAGGGTAGATGGGATCCCTGGGGAGGGTGCCTGCTCACAGCCCTGTCTTCCCACCTTCCTAGATGCTGCTGGACTATGCTAATACCACTTCTCGGGGGCTTGACTTCCTGAACTTCCTGGACGATGAACTCACCTATAAGACACTCTTTGTCCCTGTCAATGAAGGCTTTGCGGACAACTTGGTAACTTGCAGTGGGTATGAACCTGTTCCCTCTGGCTGGCCTAGGCCAAGGGTGAGTGGTCTTTGCTTTGCCCACAGACGCTGAGTGGCCCAGACCTGGAGCTGCATGCCTCCAATGCCACCTTCCTTAGCACCAATGTCAGCCAAGGTACTTTGCTTCCCTCCCACTTGGGCCTCAGCCTTGTCATCAGTGATATGGGCCCTGGCAACAGTTCTCAGGTCCCTGTGGTAAGTAAGTCTGGCCTTTGTCCCTCCCCACTGACCCTGGCCTTCACTCACCCGCTGGGCCTGACTGGTCTTTCTGCAGGTTCCAAGGGCAGTTGTGGTTAGCCATGTCGTTGTGTGGGACATTGTGGCCTTCAATGGCATTATCCATGCTCTGGCCAGCCCGCTCCTGGCACCCCCAGAACCTGTGAGTTGGTGGGAAGGCAGGCAGAGCTGCATGGGGTAAGGAGGTGGCCTGGCCAGGTCCTTGATGCTCTCCTATTGGCAGGGGGCAGCAGTGGCACCTGAAGCACCACCTGTGGCAGCAAGCGTGGGAGCTGTGGTAGCTGCTGGAACATTGCTGGGCCTGGTGGCTGGAGCCATCTATCTCCGGGCTCGAAGAAAGGCCACAGGCTTTGGCTTCTCTGTCTTCCAGGTAGGGCTGGGTCAGGGGTTAGTAGGGGTTAATGTCCGTAGAGCTTGCTCAAGGCCCCTCACCTCTCTTCTCAGGCAGAAGATGATGCTGACAATGACTTCTCCCCATGGCAGGAAGGGACCAGCCCCACCCTGGTCTCTGTCCCCAACCCAGTCTTTGGCACTCATGATGCCTTTTGCGAGCCCTTTGATGTAAGTATGGGGGGTTCGGGGTATACGGAGGTGGGCCCAGGGCCTGGTCTTAGCCCAGGCACACATGGTCCTCCCTGCAGGAGTCTCTCGTGGAGGAGGACTTCCCTGACACCCAGAGGATCCTTGCAGTCAAGTGACACATCAAAGGCACAAGCAGGCGGACCTTTTTATTGCTCATCTGGACAAATGCCCAGAGTGGGTGGGGCAGGAGGGACTAAAACCTGTTCTGGACAATAAAAGTGCCCTCAGCGGATGTGGGCCATGTCACTGAGGAAGGGTGTCTTCATGCAGCCGGTGCAGAGCTGGTCCATCCAGAGCGGGGCCTCGTGCTGCAGGGGTGTGCGACGCGGGTAGAAGGTGAAGTCAACGCGGTAGTTGAGCAGGCAGCTGAGGGAGGCCATGTACAGGTCGGAGAAGCGCACGAGGCGCCTTGAGAAATAGGTGGGGTTGTGGAAGGTGCGGAAGATGCTTCCAAACTGAGCATTAAACAGGGCCTTGGTGATACACCTGGCGAGGGAGATACAGTGTACTGAGGCGCCACACAGGGTAGAACTGGCCAGGGACTCCTGCCCTAGCCTCGTCCTGCTCACCTCAACTCCTGCCGCTCCTTCACCCAGGAAGCCAACACCTGCCGAGACTCAGCATCCTGGTAGGTCTGAAGGAGACAAGGTGTGTGCTGGATGTGTGCCTGGGTGGCAGCCCTGGTCCCTCTTGGGGGACATCCCAGCCAGCCCCGCACCTGCATGCGCTCCAGCAGCCCTGTGAGCGCCTGCTGCCACGTCAGCGAGTGCATGTACTGCTCCGTGTTGATGATGCGGATCTCACGCTCCAGCTCAGGGATGATGGCACCTGTGCGCCAGCCATGCCGCAGCATGAGATCCTAGCAGGCAGGGTGAAGGACAAGGCTCAGCACCAGCGAGGGGGGCTTGTGCCCCTCCCACCATGGCACAGTCTTGCCCCTCTCACCGCCAGGTCACTGTAGAGGTGGTCTCCGAAGTAGAGCACACGGGGGCCGCGCCATTCGGTCAGACGCAGGAAGTCAAACAGGTTTCCCTGGGAGAGGTGAGGGAACACTCTGAGCCCCAAGTGCCCATGGGATTCCCATGCTGCCAGAAGCACGCCTGGCTCTCCACCGATCCTCCCAAGTTCCCAGAGAGGGAGGCCTTTTCCGCCGGATGCGGGCTGCCCTTTCCCATGGCCTTGCTGTCCCCTCTGGGCTCTGGCTCTTGCTACCACAGCCTGACACTTGGAAAGGGGACTGCCTGCTGCAGGAAGGTCTCCTGTAGACGAGGCATGGTGCCCTGCGTGCCTTTAGAATTTCCCTTTCCCGCTCCCTGTGGTCTCATCATAAACACTCTAGGCTAGTGACTGAGTCCACTCTTTGTGGGAAACAAATTGCGGCAGTGACCCCAGGGCCCTGCAGTCCTCCTGGCCTCCTTGGCCTGAGCCCAGAGGGACCCAACAGACCAATGGCAGACCTCACTGTGAAGCCATCTGCCCCACCTCCCCCAGCTCCAAAGTTGGAGAAAAGATGAAAACAGTCAGGCTTAGGCACAACAGAGGAAGCTCCCTGGAGGAACTGGAGGGTGGGGATGGGGGGCTCACAGCAGGAAGTGTTAACAGCCAGCAGCCGGCACTCTAGGTGAGAATTGATACCCAGCAAAAAGGAGTCACTCCCTGAGCACAAGAGGCCCACCCAGGGAGATGAAAGCCATGGGGGCACAGGCGGTTGTGAGAGACTTCATTGCTGACATTAGCTCAGGTGGGGAGGCTGAGGTTCAGGGGACCCTGCAGAAGAAGGAGGTATGACAGGTGGAGTGATGTGCCCTGAATGAACCAAGAGAATCTTGAGGTGCAGATGCTGAGTCAGGAAGGACTGGGCCTGAGGTTCCAGCAACAGGAGACAGAGAGATGGAGGGAAGAGGGGAAGAGAGCAAAGAAAAACAAGAACCAAATAGGATCCAAAATACACACATACATACATACTTCAGAATATCAGGCGTAAGGGAAAACCTGAAAGCTGCCAAAGAAAAAGTTGCATGTTCCCCACAAAGGTGTATGACCCTCCTCAGGCTCTGCCAAGATGCTTAGGCAAAGGAGGAGGATGTGGTCATACACAGCTAAGGGAAAGAGTCTGTGCCCTAGGGGGCCATGAAGGCTTGGGGGCCGGCCGGGTGGGTGAAGGTGGAAGCCCGGGGCAGGCCTCCCAACTGGACACCTCAAGCCTGCTCCCTGTGGCTGTGCCCTTGGCCCTGCTGCTGGCTTCCTCCCAGGCCCAGCTTTTAAATTCCCCACCCCCAAGGAGCCCTGCTCAACAGCTCAGCCAGGATTTCCGCATTCCACTCAGGGCCAAATGCCTCATTACTTCTAGCTCCGCGCAGCCTCCACAACCCCCGACCATGCCCCGTTCCATCTTCCTGGTCAGCCAGGAAAGGTCTCCCTCGGAGCCCAGCTCAGGGACCCCAACAAAGCTTTTCTGGCTATAATCACCCCAAGTAATAATAATGTCATTTATCAGACACTTAGTGAACACCTGGCTAGTCGAAGGCCTTGACACCACAACTCAAGTTAAACATGAAGAAAGCAAGGCACAGAGAGGCCAGGTGATCCCAGCAAGGCCCACTCTGCCAAGCAGGAGTGGAGTTAGAACTCAAATGCAGGTAACCTGACCACAGGCTAAGTCCTCAACAGTGCCTAGGCATGTGCCCTGACAGCCATTCCCTGGCTCCAGGGAAAAGATTCGCAGCCGAGGTGTGGTGGCTGGCCCAGGAGGTAGCGCTGCTGTCCCCCCTTGGGACTTCGGTTAGCGGCATGCACCCCCACCCACTCAGGTGTTACTCCCACCCGGATGGCCCTCACCTGCCGATAGATCTTGCCTTTTTCCAAGCGGGTGATACGGTCCCAATGAAGCGAGCCCTTCTCATCAAGTTTTCTGAAAGGCCTAGGGTGTGGGTATAAAGGGTTTGATTTCCAGTCTGTGTCAAGGCCACAAATTGGGTACCATCCTTGTAAAGGCTCACCTGCTCACACAGGACACATGCCACAAAGGGGGCATCCCCACCCCCAGTATACAGGGCAGCAAGCAAGGGCTAGTCCCCACTCCCTGACCCCATTGTCCCTGCCAGGCTCATACTTTCGGGGGTCAGTGAAGAAGCTGGGCTTGTCTGCCTGAACAATGACCACATCAAAGAGCTGGCGCCAGTCAGGACCCACCATGTGTCTCATTCCCTTGTCCCTGGGAACAAATGGGGCAGAGGTAGGACCACAGGGAGACCAACTTGCCCCTACCTGGCTCCCACCCCGCTCCCTCCTTCCACAGTAGGGTGGGGCTCACACGAAACTGAAAGGACTGTTGGTAATGAGGAACAGCTGTTTCCCATGGTCCACCAGGCGGCTCAGGACAGCGTATGTCTCATCCCCTCTCAGGATGTACTTCTCTAACGGGGGAGATGTGACTGTGAGAGCCAGCCCTGCACCCTGCCCACGCAGGCTGCAGCAGCTATCATCCACCCTTACCCATGTCCCGCTCGATCCACTGGTACATGAGGCCCTTCACGTGCACATCTCGAATGGCATCCTGGGGGCAGTGGAGGGACAGTGAGGGTACAGTGGGGACTAGGAGGGCCTGCCCTGATGTGGCTGGATTTCACCTTCCCTGCCACCCCAAACAGGCCCGTATCCTCACCGTGACATCCTTGTAGAGATGTGCTTGGTCAAACTCCAGGCTGTGGCCCAAGAAGTGATCCACCACGCAGGACAGCAGTGCCATCTCCGGCAGCGAGAAGATGTCCATGAACTGCTTGATAGAGGGACCCTGGGGAGGGGGCTACCGTTTCAGCAACCCCTCCAGCCCCACAAGCCCCAGCTCTGGAGACCAAGGGCTCCGAATCTGCCTTGGGACCCCCTTAGAGTGGTGCAGCCTGTGGGTCAGGAGGGTGGGCGTGGCCTCCCAGGGAGCCAGCACCCACACTGAGATCACTGAGTGGCTGCCCTGGGCAACAGCAGAGTACCTTGCCATAGAAGCCACTCATTTGGTACAGTGGGATGTGCTGTGTTCCCCCATATAGGTCGATCACTTCCTCATCTGGCACAGGCTGTAGGCCCCTGGGTGGGCACACAGACATCATTAGTTCAAAGTGGTTCTGAGCCTAGGCTGAAGTGTAAGGTAGGGAAGAGGGGTTGGGCAGGACAGTATGGACCTGGAGCAGTGGATTATGGTGGGGCCAGGGCAGTCAGCACTGACCTGTAGGCTGTTCCCAGCTGCACGTAATGGAAGGCATCGATCTTCATCAGAAGGCTCTGGGGGCACGAGGGGAGCAGGATGGGCAGAGTAAGGGGTTTGCCATTAGCCATGAGCCAGCCTCTTCCACCCTCCAACTCTGAAGCCCCAACAAGATGGTGTCATGGGGATCATGTACAAGCCAAGAAGCTGTAGCTGAGGGGTTAGAGATGAAATCCCTCCACTGGGAATGGGGGACTAAGAAAGTGGCTGACACACAACCAGTAAGAAGCCACCAGAGGAGTTAGTGGTCTAGCCACTCACCTTCTGAATGTCATAGTGGAGGCCCCGGATAGCAAAGCTGGGGTTGTAGTCATACTTCCGAATGCCCTCTGGGTACTGTTGAGGGAAAGTGGACCAGGTCTGTGCCAGTGACACTGCTACACTTTTTGGCTGGGCAGCTGCCTCGGGAGTTCAAGTCAGCCATCTGCCCTCCACAGCCCAGGGACCCTGCCTGGCTAACCTCACCTTGTAGTGCTCAATCAGGATGTCACGGGCAGCACTGAAGATCTCTGGGTGCAGTGAGTCCGAGTACTGGGCCAGTGTGTAGTCATAGTCGAAGCCATAGACCTCAACATCATGCAGGCTGATTTCATTGTTGGCATAGATGGCTGCCGGGTTCAGGAGACTGCACACTTCGGGGGGCAGGAGGTCTAGAGGAAGGAGACCCAAGCATGAAGATGATCACAGCAGCAACAAATGGTATGGAGCACTTTCCTGGTACCTGACCCTGGGAACTTCACACAACACCCCAGGATGGGTACACTTAGCCTTACGCTGCAGATGGTCAAAGTGCAGAGGCTCAGCGAGGTCATTTAGCCAGGTCACATGTTTGGAATGAGGCAGAGCTGGGAATAGCTGGAACTACCTGTGGGGTCCTGAGTTACACCATCTTTTGCAGCCCACCAGGTGCACCGAGCTGATGCCTCCTCCAGGCTCTCGTAAGCTCCACTGGATACACGGCTATCTACTGACCTCGTCCACCTTGCCTGCAGCTGGAGTTGAGACTTAGGAACATTATCAAGTGGGACGTATTGGGTAGCCTCTCTGCCACTCATGCTCCCAGCTCTTGAGCACCTGCCAGCCTTTGAAGCAAGGCCTAATAGGATTTTAGCTGCCTGCCAGCCCACATAACAACATTTGCTGCCTCCAGCCAAGGAACATTGCTAATTACGACAAGTAAGATGTTTGATTTCGGGTCCTGGGCCATTACCCAGGCTGTTCCCCTGTGAGGATGCAGTTATAACCACTCCAAGCCCCTGGCTGCTCCAGAGGGGCTGAGTGGGGCGCAGTGCAGAATGGGCTCTATGGTGCCAGGGGAGGTGGGTGAGAAAAGGACATGTTTTTAAAAAATTATTTTTATTTTTAGCAAGAGGAGAAGACGGAAACTTCAATGTGTGGTTGCCTCTCACACACACCCAGGCATGTGCCCTGATTGGGAATCAAACCAGTGACCCTTGGATTCTCGGGCTGTTACTCAATCCACTGACACACCAGCCAGGGCAGGGAATGGTTTTTCAAGTCAGACATCAGACCAAGCCATCCTTTTCACGGTTGTGACTTTAGCTAGTCACTTCTCCTTCTGGGCCTCAGTTTCCTTATCTCTAAAGGGGGAATTAAAATTTTACCAACCTATATAACTACTAAGAGGGTTATAGGGTATGTGCTCTGTGCAGCATTCCTACTTTGCACCTGTGGCAAATGTAGGATTAAGTGGGCAATGCATCTCTCTCTGCAGCCCATCACCTCTCTGTACTGGATTTCTCTGAATCACTAAGGAGCAGGGGCTGCAGGGAGAGGAGCATTCAAGACAAGTTGCACAGGAAACTGCCTTGTAGAGGTTATGCTCCTGAGACCACCAGCCTGTGGCTGAAGCCCAAGACTTTAGGGAATTCCTGTCTCTGACACATTCTCCACGCAGGGCTGTTGGCTACACAGCCAGCCCTAGCAACCAGTGTTCAGAGGCAGACTACTACAACAAAGAAGAGGCAGATACTTGCTGATGAACTCTCAGGCTCTACCTCTACCCCTTTCATTTGGAGCCAAGTGGAGGGAGGGTGTAGGTTGGGAAACAGGTGTGGCTAGTTCTTCTGGTGGCCTCAGGCCAACCCAGGTCTGGCACAGAGCAGCCGCTTTGAAGATGATTCCTGGGTGCAAACACTTCTCACTTTGGGTGCATATGAGGTACAGCTGACTTTAGCCTTTTAGGGAGCTGCTTCTGAGATGCTTCTCATCTGGTGTCAAAGTGCCCTGGGCCTTCGCCACTGTCTCGACCCACGGTCCTGAGTTACTGGGTACTAACTGTGACTCTTGGTACAATATCCCAGAGAGGGAGGGATCGCTCGGCAGTGCAGCCCCTGTGGGGCAGAGTTCTGGCCAAGTCCAGGCTCTCATCCCTACCCTTGAGGATGTTCCCAGGGATGAACAATTCTAGGAACAAAGCTGGATGAGGAAGCAGCCCACAGGGCCTGGTCTCCTGGACCAACTTCAGGACCAAAAAAACCATAGCTTGGGGGCCACAATTTCCCACTCCCTTCCACATGGATGTTGTGGTGCACAGGGCCAGGGGAGCAGAACGTACCGCTTACCCACACTGGCCTTCCAAGTTCATCGGTCTCATTGCCCAGCCCCTCCCTTTTCCTCCTCAGCCCCTAGTTCCAACAATCAAGGTCAACCTCTCCCCACGGCAGCCATGAGACCGAATTGTGGGTGCCACCCTCCCAGGTACTGCTGGGTGACTTAGATGTTCATCTTGTTTAATCCTTACTTCAATCCTGTGAGGTGGTCATACTTATTCTTCTATCATCCAGAAGAAGAAACTGAGGCTCAAGGAGGTAAAATCACTTGTTACAAACCATCCAACAGCAGGCAGCGGAGTGGAGATGTTAGTCCAGCACCCACCTCCCCTTGCCTCTCAGTCTAGCCTCCTGCTGAGGTGAGGGTGTGGCTGGCTTGAGGCCTGTCTCCCCAGACATTTTAATAAAGGTATTAACCCAAGGTACACCTGAATGCCCAGAATTCCCCCCAGAAAATCCAGTCAGAGGAGAGTTAGGCTGGCTGGAATTAGAAGGGGCTGAGAAGGCTGGCTCATTCTGGCATTCTCGAAATGACCTTGCCCCTTTCACATCAAAAGGAGCTTGGTGGAGGTGTGTGTGTCTTTTTGGATATCAGAAAAACCTACGTGGGCCCTGAAAGACAAAGCCCAGTAGAACCTCCCTATGTCCTTGCCCCCTGTACCTACCACGTACGCTTCTCAAGCTGCTCCACAGAAAGTCTTAACTAGGTCCTGAGCAAAGACATTTAAAAAGCACCCCAGGCCCTGGCTGGTAGCACAGTGGTTAAGGCGCCGGCCTGCGAACCCAAAGGTCGCAGGTTCGATTCCCCAGCCAGGGCACATAACCAGGTTGCAAACCAGGTCTCCAGTCAGGTCTGTGGCTGGAGGAAGGCGAAACGCAACCGTACATTGATGTCTCTCTCTCCCTCTCTGCCTCTCTCCCTTTCCCTCTTAAAAAAAATAATGAAATAAAATCTTTAAAAAAAAAGCACCCCAGGTGTGTCCCTCTGCTAAGGGTGATGGGGTGGCATCCTGATAAGAGGTCCATAGGCTTCAAAATCATAATTCCTCAGGGGTCTTAACCATTCTGCTTTCAGCTTCTTAAGGGGTGAATCCAGTTCACCTCCCTCCCAGGTTAGCGTGGCAGCCCCAGTTTAGTCAGCTGGAATATTCCAGACAGGGCTACTTTGTCTTATCAAACAACGAGAGCACTGTCACCTTGGTGCTCCAGAAGCACATCTGCCCCTGCCCCTTCTGGGCTTGGGTCTTTCCAAGTCATCACAACCCTGTGACAGAGCCCCAGGATCATTCTGCACCCTAAGACAGCAATTTTCAACCTTTTCCATCTCATGGCACACATAAACAAATTACTAAAATTATGACGCACACCAAAGCATGTTTTCTTGTCGATTTGACCCCTCCCCCAAAAAAGTAAAATTCTGATTAATTCACACCAGACAGCTATTGTTGTATCGCCTGTTGTCATTTTTTAATTTGACAATCTAAGGGAAAAGAGGTCAGTACCCTTGACTTAATAGTCAGGTATTATATGCTTTAAAAACTCTTGCAGCACCACGGTGTGAAAATTGCTGCCTTAAGACACTGAGTGAGGGTCTGAGAGGGTGAGGCTTGCTGGACACTACCCAGCTGCAGAACGATAGATAGGGTCAAGATCCAAACCACATCTTTCTGCTGCAGATGCAGGGCCCCAGGGGGCCTGTGAACAAACGTCAGCGCTCGGGTCTCTCCGACCTCATCAGGGTGTCCCAGCCTGTGTCCGCGCCCCCCCAACCCCCTCATCAGGGCGTCCCAGCCTGTGTCTGGCCCCGCCCCCAGGGGGTTTCAGGTTTCCTTAGCCCATTTTGTAGAGAGAAAACTACAGGAGGTCTAGCGAGTGCCCTGGCCAAGGACGCAGCAATCCTTCTGGGCTGGCACAACTTGACCTCCCTTCTCCTTCCCCCCAGGGCTTAGTAATCGAGAGGTGTCTGAAATCTAGTCGGGGTCCTCCAACGCAGGCCATCCAGTTCCCTAGGAACCTGTTTGGGCCGGCGCCAACGCCTGGCTTTGTCCCTGGTGCTCCCGCCCTAATCTAAAGGCCCCCAGAACAAGGGGTTGGGGGCGTTTCCGCCGCGGCTTCCGGGCGGGCGGGACTCGGAGGGAAGACGGTGGGGGCTCCACATTCCGGCGGCCGCTTCACGAACCCCGAGCTTCTGCATTCGGGCGCAGGAAACAAACCTCTTGCCCGACCCTACGGGCGTCGGGGCGTCCTCGGAACAACCCAATGGAGCCTCCCCCGAAGAGCCGCCCAGCCTTCGGCGCCCCAGCGACACCCACAGGGGCGCTCCCCATGAAGAGTAGCACCCAGACAGCTCGGGGGCAGTGCCCTGGCACTGGGTCCCTCGGTCTACCGCCGGGGCGCACATCTGTGGCCGCCTGGGACACCTCCCCCCGCGGCCGCCGGAGCCCGTCCCCGGGCTCACCCACCGTGCACCAGTCTCCGCATGTCTTGGTAACGAGCCCACAGGTGCGAGCTGAGCTCGGTGCCGCCGGCGGGTGCTGGGGCAGGCGGAGAGCGCGGAGTGCCCGGGCAGTGGGCGCTGGGACCCGGGGGGCCGCAGCCAGGGCAGGAGGGCGAGGACGAGGCAGCTCGCGGCCCGCAGTGGCCTGGGCTCGGCAGCCAGCGCCGAGCGGCCGCCCGCAACCCGGCACCCACCATGCCCCGAGCGTGCGGCCCGCACACCCCTCGGCCCGTCTGCCCGTCCACCGCCCTCCGACTGCGCGCCCGCCACGGTGGCCGCGTGCTCTTCACCGCGGCCGGCCAATGGGCGCGGCGCGCGGAGCCCGGCCGACCAATGGGCACGCCCGTTGGCCCGGAGGGCGGGAGGTCCTGGGACGGGGCGGGACGGGCTCTTCAGCCCCTTCCCCCGAGTCTCCAGCGCAGCGGAGGACCCTGCGCCCCCCCTCGGTCGCCAGTGCGGTGATAGCGCCTCTATCCGCCTCCCGAGAGGTCGGAAGGCCGAAGAACGGCCGTCCCCGTGAGGGTCCAGACGGCCGAGGCGCTGCGGACCCACCCGGGCCCCCACTCCTCCGTCCTCCCCTCCGCGCCTGGGTCTTCCCGCCCTTCCCTCCGCTCCCAGTTCCCCCACCCCAGCGCCTACGCCCTTCCCCCAGCCTCGCAGGGGGTCCTTCCTCCGCGACCCGCCGCGGCCAGCTCTGAATAAAGAGCCTCGGCGCGCGCTCCCGGGTGCCCTCCACAAATGGTGATCCGCAGCGCAGCCGACGCTGAGGCAGCCCCTTCTCCCACCCGTACCTCACCCCGGTGACCACTTTGAACTCGGAGCCCCGGGACTGGGCCTTGCGCTCCAAGGCGGTGGGCCAGGAGGCCAAGTGCCCGCCAGGTTCTGGCCTCGCAAATAGCTCACCAACCCGCCCACTCTTGGCTTCCCCGTGCAGGCCCTCTCTTGAGACCCTCCGTCTCAGAGCAAGAATTTCAACAAAATTCCTTTCCTGCTTGAAATCGCTCTCCACCCTTGTTTGTTCTATTCAGATCCGTTTTCCGAGTCCGCATGTGTATTAGTTCGCCCTGAGGAACTAAGCTGCGCGGATGGACCCTGTTAGTGGGGAGCTGGCAGTGTGGACACTAAGGGTGTGGCACCTTCGAACATCCACTGTGGATGTTCGAAGACCATCTTCGAACTGAAGATGGGCTGAAGACCGACAATGCGCCAGACCGTGGGCCAGGTGCTGATGCAGGATGGAGAGCCAAAGGTGGGCCCGTGGGTGGGTGGCTGTGCCCACCTGAAGGCCACAGTGAGCCAGGTGGGCACTGGGGAACTGGCCACACGTCATCTTCGTATGGGCACTTGTGGTATCTGTCCCCCAGAGTCACCAGCAGCGAGAAGAGTGAACACTAAGTGGGTGTGTGTGTGTGTGAGTGGGTTGGATGTGACCCCAGAAGATGGGTGATCAAGACAGCATCTGGGCAAGGCAGCTCAGCTGTAGGCTCTACCACCATTTCTGGAGGCCAGGCTTTTTTTTTCTTTTCCAGTCCCTTTTTGTAAATTTTTTGTCCACATCGTCAAACTCTTACTGGTCTTAGTTTCCATTTGATTTTCTTAGATTGTCTTAAGGGTGAGAGAGAAACACTGATGAGAGACAAGCATACCTTGGTTGCCGCCCCTTTGCGCAGAGATCAGGGATCATAAGAGCCCCACCGGGAATCAAACCAGCAACTGAGGTATGTGCCCTGACCCAATCAAATGGAACCTGCAACCTTTCAGTTGTGAGCCAACGTTCCGACCAACTGAGCCACAGTGGCCAGGGATATAGCTAATTAAAAAAAAATTTTTTTTTAAAGTGAGGGAGAGAAACATCAATGTATGGTTGTTTCTTGTGTGCCCTCAACTGGGGACCTGGCCCACAACCCGGGCTTATGCCCTGATTGGGAATCAAACCAGCAACCCCTTGATTTATAGGCCGGCCCCCTATCCACTGAGCACACCAGCCAGGGCAGATACAGGTAATCTTAATTGATTAGTTGCTATATTACTGGCACTGTGTTAGGTGCTTTTATGTGTATTACCTCTAAATCCTAACAGCATAGCAAGAATGACCCCCTTTTGTGTAGCAATTGAGGCATAGACTCGGGGAATATATATGGAGGAGATATGTGATTTGACAAAGCCCATGCTGCTCTTAGATTCTGCTCTTCTGTGATTATTGTGAATGAGATGACGCATAAAAAACACGTACAAGTCTCTGCATAACG
This sequence comes from Noctilio leporinus, assembly GCA_004026585.1. Classification (NCBI taxonomy): domain Eukaryota; kingdom Metazoa; phylum Chordata; class Mammalia; order Chiroptera; family Noctilionidae; genus Noctilio; species Noctilio leporinus. The sequence continues at coordinate 139,392 of PVIW01001507.1, read as the reverse complement.
GTAAGTGCCTCATATAGTACAACTTTCATTAATTTTAGGGTTCTTTGACTCAGGATGCTCATCTAGACTTTTGTTGGGAAAATGGTTTTCAGCTTTCAACAAGGCATATCAAATTCTGTTATCTTTAGAAATCACGACCCCGAAAATAAATGCAAGGCGTTGCATAATTGCAGTTTATAGTATACTAAAGTACCTGTTTAGTCCATCAGAGAGGGTCCTCACTTCTAGCAAGCCTTAAAAACATGGCGGTGGCGAAGGAGGGGGAACGGCCTCCAACCCTTCAGCACTAATTGCACGGGAGAGGGGCCCCAGTTCACGGTAAGGGAGACGCCACGTGGGAGGCCCCGCCCCGCCCCGCCCCGCCCCGCCTCGCCTCGCCCCGCCTCTGTAGCCGAGAGGCCTGTGCCAACTCCCTCCAGCCAGGCTGGGCCGCACAGAGCATGCGCACTCCGCACCACGCTACTGGCGAACCCCCCCTTTCCGCGCCCTACTGTGCTCTGGTTGGTGGAGCTGCTGTAGGAGCTCAGCTCTTGGCGCCCGAAGCTCTCCTGCTGGGCTTAGGGCCCGGCAGCGGTCGGTTTGTAAACCCGACCACCAGGCTCCGCAGGGACTGGCAGGACAGTCTCGGCTCCACCCAGGCGCTTCAGGCCTGGAGCTGGGGCAGCTCTCATCGTTCCTGGTTCCACTGTACTCTTCTTCACGACCTCGGTTGGGCATGTTTTCCAGGGCCCAGGTGAGGCGGGTACTGCAGCGGGTGCCCGGAAAGCAGCGATTCGGCGTCTACAGGTTTCTGCCCTTCTTTTTTGTCCTGGGAGGAACGATGGAGTGGATCATGATTAAAGTGCGCGTGGGCCAGGAGACCTTCTGTAAGTGGGGATGCAGCAGCTTCGTTTCATTCTAGGAAGGCGGGAGGCGACATAGGACCTATTTTCCTGTGAGGTCGTCGTTCCTATGTGGTGGACTGTTCATTCCACTCCGAGTGCTGAACTGCGTTTACGTGCGCAGGGCAAGTGCGGTTCCGTTCACTGGGCCCTCGAGACCTTCCTGGGCTCTCCTGTGAGCGAGGCAACAAAGCCACTTTTGTCTCTAACCTTGAGACCTTGCCTACACGTTGAGGGAAGGGCAGGTGACTCCAGTCAGGACAACCTGTTCTCAACCCTGCCGGGGAAATGGTTTGGGCCTAAGGAACAGACTTGCTAAAGGTAGAAGCGGTCGGGATCCTGAGGGTTCATGGGAATTCCTGTTAACTGGGCGATCCTCCCTCTGCATCTTCCGTCCAAACCCCGGAGGGAGCTGGTCGGCCCGGCTTTGGTAATGACCATGTCTTGACAGGCGGGCCATCTGCACCAGGGCCCTGCACTGTGAACAGAATGCCTGACTGACATTGTTTGCTGAGCTCTGGCTCTGGACCCGCTAGTTTGTCTTCTGGGACGTACCCAACCCCAGGACCCTTTCTGCCTCTGTCCCTCCAGAACCACTGTATCACTTGTGAATTACCAACCTCATTTAAAAAAAATTGTTACCTTAGTGCTTCCTAAAGATATTTGTTTCTTTTGTTCATCCACCGGAGAACTTTAACAGGAGAGACAGATCATGAAGAGTGACTATTAAGTGTCATCAGTGCGCTGAGGAGAGTGGGAGGGACCATGGAGTCTTGGGTGAGGCACTTCAGTTGGACTGGAGGGTGCCAGGAGGGCTTCAGGAGTTACCATTGTCAGGTAGGCCCTGAAGATTGAGTAGGTGTCAGTCGGATGAGGGGAATGTTGTGAAGTTGGAAGTGCCTCATGCCAGTGTAAGGTCGGATGTGGGGGCATGGGTGTGGACGTATGCTGTTTGAGGGACTGAAGCAGGTGAGGGAGGGATGAAGTGGCTAGAAAGGTCCTGGGTGGGTCCAAAAAGAGATTGGAGAACCAAGGATTTATCCTAAAGGGTCGAAGGGTTTAAAGTGGCACTGGGTTAACGTATGTGGGGAATGGCTTCTTGTGGAGAGGAGACTGGCAGGAACACTTGGGCTGTTTGCTCAGGTTTGAGACGGTGGCCTGGTTTCTGGTGGGGAGAGAAGGAATGCCAAGAAATGGAGTTGAGAGATGCTTAAGAGGTAGTCCTGCCAGGGCTTGGGGATTGAGTGGACTCAGGAGATGAGGAGTGGAGGCTTCTGGTGGGATAGCTGGGGCAGGGGAAACACAGGACAATCGGGGCTCTGTCTGGATATGCTGAAGTGGAGATGGTTGTACAGATCTGAAGCTCAGGAGGCAGATCTGGACCATGGATTTGGGTTTGTGGGTCATTCACAAGAGGACTGGGCGATCCTCTCTCTGCAATCTTCCGTCCAAACCCCGGAGGGAGCTGGTCTGCTGAAAGTGTGAGTCAAACCCCAACATTTTTAGGGTGGTTGAGAGGCAAGCAGGGAAAGCAGGGTTGGGGGTCTGGCCTGTTATCACAGAAGACAGGAGTTTCAGAAAGCTGAATATACAAATGGGAAGTCAGTCCCTTCCCCCCCACCAGGAGAGACTTGAAGATTCACAAACCTGGTCAGGAAAGAGGATGGAGAGAAGCTGGAGATCGCCTTGGTCCTTGAGAAGGTGGAGGCGGGTGGGGAGTGGGATGAGAGCACTTCAGTAGGAGTAGCCCTTGGAAGTTAGCTGGGAGAGTTTTTCCTTGATGATTTTTCTCAGAGAGAAAGAGTTTATGGTCATTTGGGGGTGGCTGAAGAAGGGTCAGGGTCCTGGCTGAGGAAACAGGATTGTTAGGCACCCTAGTGGACCCCGTTAGATGCACCATTGGCTCCGCAGCGTAAAGCAAAGCAGTGAGGCATGGAGAAGGAAACTGGGTTAATCTGTAGTTGGGATTTTGAAGGTGTGTCAAGAAACTGATATTGATCAGAGAGGGAATTTCAGCTGGTTTGGGCAGGAAGAGAGGAGAGAGGGGGTTTAGGGGGTACTCCAGGTCCAATAGCCTGGGGAAGAAGTTGGTAAGGGTCTAAGGACAGAAGAGCTAGAAGGGTGGTAGAGGTTGTGGTCAGAGCACCGTGAATTACCTCAGAGAACAGTGGGGCAGAAGTTGTGTGGAGAAGGCAGGGAGGTGAAGGATCTAGTGCTTTATCCCTGTGGATGGGGATGTTGCCTGGGACAATGGCACAGGACTGGGTCAAGGAGCCTGAGCTAGATGCTGTTTTCAGTAATTGAAAGGGAGTGATAGAGAGCAGGTATCAGTGCAGAGAAGATGGCAAATGGCATAAGCCCCAAAATAAGCAGGTGGCAAATCAGTGCCTGGAAAAGCAGGAGTGGAGAATAGGAAACTGACCTCAGCCCCCAACTCCTAGTTCCCAAGTGTGGGACAGGGAGCAGCAGAGAGCCACAGATCAGGAAGTGCCCTTGAGGAGCCAGGTTTCAGTGAAGACAGGTATCTCCAGAGGGAATAGAAATTGCTAAGAGATATGCTAGGACTTGTTCCTATCTTTAAAGATTCTTACCTGCTATTGAAGTCCAGAACTCCATTAACAGCCTCATTTAACTCATGTTTTAAATTATTTTAATAATGTTTAATTATTGAATTAAACATTAACACTGAGATTTGGATATAGTGACTGACCAAGACTATTGGTTAAATTACTCAGATGTATTTTTAACTCCTCAGTTTCTTAAAGATCTAAGTAATATTTTTGTTCAATACAGATGACGTCTACCGTAGAAAAGCCTCAGAGAGACAGTATCAGAGAAGGCTGGAAGATGCATCAGAGACTGAACTTCAGCAGTCAATAAAGTGAATATGAAATTTTACTAGTTTCAACTTCTTTAAAAATACATTCATTTTCTTGTCAGGGGGAACACTTTGTGAAGTGTACGACTGACCACTGTGCTGTACATCTGAAGCTAATACAAAATTATGTTAAATGTAAACTGTGTTTTAAAAACAAAACACAAGCCCTGGCTGGTGGCACAGTGGAGAAGGCACTGGCCTGCAAACACAAAGGTCATTGGTTCGATTCCCATCTAGGGCAACATAACCAGGTTGCTAGCCAGGTTCCAACCAGGTCTCCAGCCAGATCTGTAGCTGGAGGCAGGTGAAAGGCAACCATACATTGATGTTTCTCTCTCTCTCTGCCTCTCTCCCTCCCCCTCTCTCTCTCAAAATAATAAATAAAATCTTAAAAACAGAAACACATTGCTAACATCCCAGCAAGTTCCTCCTTTCCTATGCATTTAGTATATATGGTATTCACCTGTCTCTAAGGTCTGCACTGGAGAAGTTGAACATGCTTGGGAAACTACACCCATGTCTTCTTAAATTACATACCTGTGCAGCTGTGTATCTGAACTATAGCAATTTGTCCTTCTTTACATTCTAGGGGAGAAATAAACTTGAAGCATAGAAAAAGTTCTAGGCAATTTATAATCAGTTAGGAATTTGTTTTCTCTAGTTGGCAGGAAATGACATTTCTGTACATTTGGCAAGAAGGATCAGAAGTTGTGTCTGATACAAAGATAGCTGATTCAGCAAATCAGGCTAATTTGATTCTGCCTACCTTCAGTAAAACAAGAAATATTAACCATAGGGAGATAGCTTTACATTTATAATTTCCATAGCTATTTCTTAGTTTTCATTTGTTTTTGATTATCTATTAAACTTAACTAAAAAAAAAAAAAACTCAACAACTTGTATTTTACTGCAATTCATTTCAATGTCTATAGAAAGTTTCAAAAATGGGCACTCTGCCCTGGCTAGTGTACCTCAGTGGATTGAATGCTGGCCTGTGAACCAAAGGTTGCTGGTTTGATTCCCAGTCAGGGTACATGCCTGGGCTGTGGGCCAGGTCCCCAGCTGGGGACATGCAAGAGGCAACCATACACTGATGTTTCTCTCTTTTTCTCCCTCCTTTCCCCTTTCTAAAAATAAATAAAATATTCAAAAGCAAAAAATGGCAGTCTACCTAAAAAACTATCATTTTAATAGTTGAATACAACAGTTTAGTTCTTAAAAAAAGAAAAAGGAATGTAAGTATGTAATAGCCAACATCCTACCTAGAGTAACTAGTAAAGTACATTATTTTGTTAATGATCTTAAGGCCCTGGCTGAGTAGTTCATTTGGTTAGAGCATTATCCTGAGATGCCAAGGTTGCAGGTTTAATCCCCAGTCAGAGCACATACAAGAATCAACCAATGAATGTATAAGTGAAACAACAAATGAATGTTAATAAACTTTTTTTTTTTTTTTTTAAATGATCTTCATCCTTGGCTGGTAGCTCAGTGGATAGGCGCTGGCCTGTGAACCCAAAGGTCACTGGTTCAATTCCCAGCCAGGACACACAACCAGGTTGCAAGCCAGGTCCGTAGCTGGAGGGAGGTGAGGGGCAACCACTCACTGATGTTTCCCTCCCTCTCTACTTCCCTCCTTTCCCTTCTCTCTAAAGATAATAAATAAAATATTAAAAAATAAAGATAAATAAGCCCTGGCTGGTGGCACAGTGGATAAGGCGCCAGCCTGAGAACCCAAGGGTCAATAGTTTAATTCCCAGCCAGGGCACATAACCAGGTTGCAAGCCAGGTCTCCAGCCAGGTCCATAGCTGGAGGCAGGTGAAAGGCAACCACACATTGATGTCTCTCTCTCTCTCTCTGCCTCTCTTCCCTTCCCCTCTCTCAAAATAATAAACCTTAAATTAAAAAAAAAAAAAAAAGATAAATAAGTACTACTTTGTGATAAATAGGAATAGTTTATCTTCTGATTTTACTAATGGTAGGTGTTTTTCTGGTACACAGATAGTTTTTAAATAGCTCTATTGTATAATTACCACAAAAGTCATTATAAATGTTCCAATTCAAACTCAAATTAATTTTAGGAAACAACTCTCACCTTAGAAAGTTCCTTTGTGCCCACTTGCAGTCAGCCACTGCCTGAACTGCTTGGCTTGCTCCCATGTGTGTTGGTAACTCCAGCAGCAAGCTATGTGGGAGACTTGGGTTGCCTTTCTATGATTTTCTCATTTTTAGGTTCTCCTAGTTAAATCTGATTCACTGCTTGTCCAAACTAGGTTAGTTTGGCATTGTTAGTCAAGTTGTAGGTTTTCCTAGTTCATTCCCCTCCATTGTGGCCACTTTTAGTAGATAAAATCATAGGCTTTCTCTGTTCCCCAAATTGATGCTACATTGTCTCTGGAAGCAATGCTGCTGTTTCTTTTGAGAACAGTCCACACTGCTCTTGCCATTGAGCTGTGTTGGGACTGAGAGGATGAATGAAACCATTCATTGGCAAAAAAAAAAAACAAACAAACCCACTGAATCTCCCCTATCCTTAACCAGGGTTTGAGAGCTGAGAGCTTTTCAAGAATAAAATCTCAATGTCCTGCTTAATATCCTGCTGAAACCTCCCCTAAAATTCCCACCTATGAGAGAGAAAAGCCTTAAGACAAGGGGCCCAGTTCAAGCTCTCCCTCTGGGGAGCAGCCTGTGCCACTCCATTCCCTCTCCTTTTCCCATACGCACCTCTCCTAAATTCTAAGGGTTCCCATCAAATGAGACTAATAGCCAGGCAAACAACGGGCAGCAGCAGCAGCTTGTCCCAGGCTTATACCCTGAATCTGTCTCCAGGACCCCGTTTCTCTGACTTCCCAGTGAGCTGAGGCAGCCCAGCCTGGCCTCCCCTGATGCTTCTATGCTAAGCCCTTCTTGTTTCACTGTCCCCAGCTATCATAAACGTACCCTCATGCTTACCTGGGTTCATGTTATGAAGTCTTTACTATACGAAGTCAAGAACCCATACCCTACCACTGGCCTTAGAAAGACCCACTCAAGCCCTGGCTGGTGGCACAGTGGACAAGGTGCCAGCCTATGAATCCAAAGGTCACTGGTTCGATTCCCAGCCAGGGCACACAACCAGGTTGCAAGCCAGGTCTCCAGCCAGGTCCTTGGCTGGAGGCAGGTGAAAGGCAACCGTACATTGATGTCTCGCTCCCTTGCTACCTCTCTTCTTTCCCCTCTTTCTGAAAAATAATAAAATCTTAAAAAAAAAAGAGAAAAAAAAAAGACCCACTTAGGGCCAGGCCCTCTGTCCAGTAAGTAACAATCTCTGTTACAAACACATCTCTTCCTAAACAACTTTATTCATTATTTTTAGAGAGAAGGGCAGGGAGGGAGGAAGAAAGGCAGAGAAACATCATGGTATGGTTGCCTTGCACCTGCCTCCAGCTGGGGACCTGGCTTGCAACCTGGTTATGTGCCCTCGCTGGGAATCGAACCAGCGACCCTTGGGTTCGCAGGATGGTGCCAATCCACTGAACCACACCAGCCAGGGCTTCTTCCTTAAAAAAAATAAATAAATAAATAATTTAAGCTAGCTCATTTATGTTAGAACCAACTCAGTATAAATAAAGAGCCACTGAGTACTCTATCTCACTAAAGCACAACCTACAGCAAGCTCAAAGGCATTGCCCAGAGCTGGACGGAATAGGAAGACCAGTAATAATCAACATCACCAAGGAAAGGAAGTTGGTACTCAGGTGCACTTGCATCACCTCAAGAATTACTGGTGAACCTCTGAACCTCACAGGCATTTTACTGATAAGAATGCTGCATAAGGAATTAAAATTGTAGAATCCAAGATGGAGAGGTAGATAGATATGCTCTGTCTCCCTCCACAACCATTAACAATGTATCTACCTCAAACTAGAGACAACCAGAAATTCGAGAGTCTAACAAACAAAAGATAAAAGGAAGGAATACTCATCCAAACAGGTAGGTGGAGTGGAGCCGGGACAGAAAAGAGGCAGTTTGGTGAGTGGATCACTGGCACAAGTTGGCGCTGTGTTGGCTGCAGCAGGAGAGCAGCTGGGGTAAGGTGGCAGAAGGTACAGTCACAGTAGGGATATCTGGGGAGGCTCTGGGCATCAGACCAGATCACAAGGCTCATGGTTCCAGCGCCAGGGGAAAATAAAGCCGTATTGCTTCTGACTGTGAAAACCAGTGAGGGTGGGGGCGGAGGAAGAAACTGCCTATCTCTCAACAGTCTATTTAGAGGCCCCCATGGTCCTAGAATGTCCACTGACCCACCCACTCTGGGAACCACAGCCAGGGTAACAACTAGACAGGAGCTAGTTCCATAAAGGAGGCAGGAGAAGTGCCTGGAAAAGGGGTAAGTGCTGAGCAAGTGGCTGTTTCCTCTCAGACCCCTCCCCAACATACAGTGCCACAGTGTGGTAGAGCAGGTAGCCCAGGACTGACAAATACCTAAGGCTCTGCCCCTTACCATGTAACAGGTGCAACATCTCTACCTAAGACACAGAGGCAAACATTGGAGCCTGTCAATTGGAGACAGAGAAATACAGCTCAAAAAAGGAAATCAAGGTCGGTCCCAATGGCTGAACTAAGCAACAAAGAAATAGCCAGCTTGACAGATTCAGTTTAAAATGATGGTAATAAAGATGCTCACAGACTTAGCAGATGTGTTTAAATATGGCACACATAGAAGAGGAGAAAAATGGGATTCAAATCAACAATTTGGAACATAAGGAAGAAATGAACAGTCAACCAGCACAGGAAGTGGAAACGAATTGAAAAGACAAAAACCAACAAAACGAGACTTGAGACCCTCTGGGACAACTTTAAGCATGCCAATATCCGAATCATAGGGGTGCCAGAAGGAGAAGAGGAGAAGCAAAGAACTGAAAATTTGTGTGAAAAAATAATGAAGGAAAACTCCCCAAATCTGGTGAAGTAAATAGACATACAAGTCCAGGAGGCAGAGAATCCAAAACAAGCTAGATCCAAATCTGACCACACCAAGACACATAATGATAAAAATGCCAAAGATTAGAGAATCTTTCCCCCCCTTTATTACATTTTATTATGCTATTACAGTTGTTCTGATATTTCCTCTTTTGCTCCCTCCACCCAACACCCCTTACTCCCTCATGCAATCCTCTGACCATTGTTCATGATCATGTGTTATGCATATAAATTCTTTGGCTACTCCATTTCCTATGCTGTATTTTATATTCCCATGGCCATTCTTTAAGCACCAATCTATAGTTCTTAGTCCCCTCACTTCTTCACCCATTTCCCCACACTCCCTTCCCATCTGGCAACCATTAAAATATTCAGAATCTTAAAAGCAGCAAGAGAAAAGAAGAGTTATCTACAAAGGGGTTCCTGTAAGACTATTAGATGATTTCTCAAAGAAACTTTTCAGGGAGGAAGGGACTGGCAAGAAGTATTCCAAGTGATGAAAAGCAGGGGCCTACAACCTAGATTTCTCTATCCAGTACAGCTATCATTTAGAATGGAAGGATAGATAAAGTGCTTCCCAGACAGGGTAAAGCTAGGGGAGTTCATCACCACTAAACCATTATTATATGAAATGTTAAAGGGACTTATTTAGAAAAAAGAGGATCAAAATTATGAACATTAAAAAGACAACAAACTTACAACTATCAACAACAGAACCTAAAGAATAAAAATTAAAATGAAAACAAACCAAGCAAACAACCAGAATAGGACCAAAATCATAGGTATGGGGATTCTTGTGAGGGTTATTAGCTGGGAGGGGGGAAGGAGGTGAAATGAGGAAATGGTGCAGGCTCAGGAAATATAGTTGGTGGATGCTAGATAGATGGGGAAGTTAAGAATGATAGAGGAAAGGGTAAAATCAGAGAACTTAAATGCATAACCCATGGACATAAACTAAGGGACAATGGGACTGTGGGAGGGATTTGGGTGGGGCTTGGGTGGAGAGGAACAAAAAGAAAAGGATCTGGGACAAGTGTAACAGCATAATATACTTAAAAAAATTAAAATTGTGGTATGATTCTTCAATTATATGGCCTTATTTCATGTTCTCCCTTCCCCAGTTTTAGAAGATACCACAGAGTGCTGATTTACTGAAGGACAACAAACTTTTGAAGATGACAGGGCAATTTCTCACTTCAAGGCATGGAGACTAGCCAAGCAATTGATGTATTAAGTTGAAGGCACTTTCAGAGCACATTAGAGTAAGAACTAATCTTGGTTAACCAAGTTGCAATTTTTTTTTTTAATAATTTTTTTTTTTTTTTTTTCAGAGAGAGGGGAAGGGAGAGAGGCAGAGGAGGAGGAGAGATATCAATGTATGGTTGCCTTTCACCTGCCTCCAGCTAAGGACCTGGCTTGCAACCTGGTCATGTGCCCTGGCTGGGAATCAACCAGCGGCCTTTGGGTTCACAGGCTGGTGCCTTACTCATTGTGCCACCAGCCAGGGCCCATGTTGTAAGCTTTTAAAGTTTGCCTCAAAACAAACAAAACTGCCCTGTCTGGTGTGGCTCAGTGGACTGACTACCTGCTGTGAACCTAAAGATTGTGTTTGATTTCCTGTCAGGGTACATGCCTATACTGCAAGCCAGGCCCCCAACTAGGGGTGTGAGAGGCGACCAATTTGATGTTTCTCTCCCTTTCTCCTTCCCTTCCCCTCTCTGAAAACAAATAAAATCTTAAAAACAACAAAAATCCCTCACAACTTCTTAATGCTCCTAAGGATTTTGACTCTACCCTACCAGACTGGAAGTACTTAAGTTGGGAACATCAGTAATTTAAAAGTCCTTCCTCTTTTTTTAAAATTAAGATTATTTATTTATTTTTAGAGGGGAAGGGAGGAAGAAAGGGAGAGAAACATCAATGTACAGTTGCTTTTCACCTGCCTCCAGCTACAGACCTGGCTTGTAACCTGGTTATGTGCCCTGACTGGGAATCGAACCAGTGACCTTTGGGTTCACAAGGGGACACCTATCCATTGAGCCACCAGCCTGGGTAAAGGTCCTTCTTCTTACATGCTGATTATAGAACAGCAGGGCCCCCTAGTGTCAATTTCAAGGCAAAAATTCAGTAACTCAAAAATTAAAAATCCAATACTCATTCTAGAATGTCAAAAGCCTAATTAACATTTATTGCTATAAATCTATCTCCACTGTAGCGTTGGGGGAAAAATGTGGGCTTCACGTTATAATCTGAACTGATAAAGTACTTAAGTTAGGCACATAGTAATTTTGTTCATCTAGCAGTCCTATTTTGTCTAAATCTGATAGAACTTAATCACAGTAATCTGTAAATTTTTTTTTCAGAGTAACTGCTCTTTTTAAAAACAAGATACATCTGGCCCTGGTTGGTGTGGGTCAGTGGATTGAGTGCCGGCCTGCAAACCAAAGGCTCACTGGTTCAATTCCCAGTCAGGGCACATGCCTGGGTTTCAGGTTAGGTCCCCAGATGGGGCCTTGGGAAGGGCAACCACACATTGATGTTTCCTCCCTCTCTTTCTCACTCCTTTCCCCTTTTTAAAAATAAATGAAATCTTAAAAAAAAGAAAAGAAAAAAGAAAAAAAAGGTACATCTGTAACATGGTGTTTTCCAAAGCAATTTCTCTCTTAGTAGGTTATTACCCATTTTTAATCTTCACAATTGTGTGAAATTTCTTGCCATTTTTATGTGCAATCCAATTAATACATATATTTTGGGGATAGAAATAGTCTATTTGTTTGATTCTAAACTTTGATTCAGCTGCCCTAAAACAGACCTAGGAACACAGTAATACTTAGCAATATGTATTTATTTGCTCGTAGTGTTTAGCTGGAATGTTTATACATTAGTGATATTTCAAAATATACTCATGGGCCTAGAAGGTAGTGTAGCCCTAAACTCTTGTTAATAGAACTGCAGGGATTTGCAAAGTGATATTAGAGGAAAACAGTTGGCTGATTTTGCCAACGCTTTCTATTAAGTGTGGCTATGTTTTAAGAGCTTATAAGCATGTTAAAGACATACCTCAGCCACTTACTTGCCCACTTGCTTCTTCTGGCCACAGCCAGCCAATTGAAACTGGTTATGCTGCTTTATGATCTAGGACATGCTTTCCTTACTTTCTACCATCCATAACTCTTCCATTTTAACTTAAACCTGTATTTCTGCCTAGGCTGAGGACATGTTAGGAATTCCTTGACAGCCATCCTGAGAGGTTTGGCGTGGTGCATGTCAGGTTGCAGTGTACTGACTATGTTCAGTTTCTGTATTAATGCAGCTTGAGCCCTGAACCAGTGTCTGGACCAATGACTTTTCTTGCATTGGGGAAGCTCTCTTCCCCTAAATTAGCAGCTATATCCCTGTCAGCATAAAATCAAGGCTTGTGGGAATTAAAAATGCTTGAAACTAACATATGACACAAGCTTTAACAGAACAACCAAACCTGGCTAACCCAAATCACTTTGCAAACTCCATTTTTATTTGGATTAAAAAGCTTTAGATGAACAAACATATGATACATACATGTTATAAGACTAATTACCACTTAAAACTCTTTTCATACAGAAATTAGAATAAACCAAGTTTTAATCAGGTCTGAAAATGTTCAAGTTCCAAAGTCAATACCACCAATTTGGAGATTTTACATAAAGAAGTGTCCCTTCCTCAATTCTTCCTCATAGGAAGAGAAGGGTGGTTTCAAAAACAAAACAATTCAAGGCCTTGTAAATCAGTTGTCTGACATACTATTTTAAACCTATAGGTTTTTCCTTCCAACATAAACAATTCTTTTCCACATGAACTTAAATTTTGAAACTATTTAGGTCATTATGTTTTCTAAGCCATATCACTACAATTCCTAAACTCATGAAAAAAAGTATACTTGACTTGTACTTTCTTAAATCAGGGCTGTTTTTTTTTTCTTTTTTGGTAAGATGGCTGACCTCAAATCTTATATCCTAAATACTAATTGATATTCTCCAAGTTAATATACAGAAAGACATGATTCTAAAATAAATAGTTATTTTTTAAAAAAGAAAAAACTTTCTTAGGGCCTGCCTAGTGGCCCTCTGGCCCAGCTCTGCACTGCCTTGGGGAAACTCCTGGCGGATCTACAGCACCTCAGACACTGGGAAGGAGCCCAGAGGAGGAGTGCTCTGGCTTCTAATGCCCCATGTGGCCCACAGTGAAGTTTTTAGAGGCTTCCGAAGAAGTCTCACTCAGACCTTAAAAAAGGGAAATAAAATGGGCACATGAAATAAATAAATAACTTAACCAAAATTAAATTTCAGGTTCTTTGGTGTAATTCAAGGATGTCTAGGAATAAAATAATCTGATTGTATTATACAGTCCATGATGATTCAATGGCCCAAATAACCAGAAACTGAAGATTTCTTTATCTGATTCAGTTTAACAATAAGGTACTGACATACTACTGCAATACATTTCTTAAAATTCAGAATTATTTAAAATACTTGATGCAAACTGAGATCCAGTGGTTGACTATAGGCAATTAAGTTACAAGGGCCTTCTATCTAGATACAACAGTCTTTTATCCATTCTACACTTCCCCCCCCCATGATTTAGTAAGAACGGTAATTAAATATTCAGGTATTGATTCATACCAGATTAAAGAAAAAAGATATTCTCTGAGAGTCATTCTTTCAAATTTACAAACAGCAGTGGAAGGTCCACAATGGTAACCACCTTGTTACAATAAAGTAAAATGGCTAGAAAATACTGTTCCATATTTGATGGAATAGTATTCATATTTGATGGAACAGTATTTAGTTTTACCTGTCTCAGCATCATACACTGCCTCCAAATGTTTATTCTAGGGTTATATAAGAAAGACAGGGTCATCAAACACAAGTGTTTGGGATCCGTAATGGTCTTTTTCACAAGCATTTTCTTAGATGATTACTTTCTCTTGAAATTCAAAACCATAAGCTAAATTTTAAATAGTTTAGATAAAGTCTTAAATTTCTAGTTGAAAATCACAGTTGATGAAACTTAGAAGAAAAAACGCCACATATCTGATGAGAAAACAAAGAATACTGAGACATTTGCATATGCAGGTGATCTACCATTTTATAATTATGCTTCTGATGTAGCTCCTATCTGGTTATGCACTCCCTTCCCTTTTAATTAGGTGTTATGTTTAAAAATAAATCACTTCCATGGACAACTGAATGCCTTTCTTCAAGATGAACTTCAGTGTGTTTCAATGTCAGAGATTTAAAATTTTAAATTATCTAACATGTATAGGCATAAATTGTAAATTTATTATTAATAGTTCAAATGTACCCTTAAACTTACCTGCCAAGACTAAATATAATTCAGGGTTGTACACAGGTTCTATAAAAATAACTGATACCATAGATAATCTAACTCAGCACAAGAAAAAGTGCTCTCTCCCTCCAGCGGTCCAGGAGATGCATAACTGCATAAAGATGCACAGCACTGACTTCAGATTTCTGCAGCAAGCCTCTGAGTTAACAGAGCAAATGTTATGACTGCCAAACAGGAATACCTAAATAACAACCTTTCACTTCACCTGTAACAAACACTTTTTGCCAAAGTGGCTTAAGATATTTAGGCACATGAAACAGACACAAGTACTCTCCTCTGTTAAGATGTAAACTAGGACCAACTTCACATTTCATTGTCACCTTAAACTAATCTGTAAACTTATGTGTGTGTGTGTGTGTACTTTTACCACTGTTTATTCTCTTATAAAAACCAGAAACCCCAATCTAAGACAAAATCTTTGATGGTTTCAGTTCCACGAAAACAAGTAAAAAGGTAAAACTGCAAGTGCACATATACAGCCAATTATGAAACTGGTTTTAAACAAAGGAAACATATGCAAAAAATCTTTGTGTATTTGATAAAGTCAACTTAATATAACAAAAAACAAATTGAAATAGCTTATTAAAAGTGTCCTTATATAAAAATGGCCTTGTGATGTACAGTAAAATGCAATAAAAATTATCCTTTGTTCCCTCCCCCACCCCCAGTAACTAAAATGGCTACTATTCCACAAAACTCTTTATACTTCTATAAAAGAAATGTAATAGATGTGATTAAAGGTTTTCTAGATTGTATGCTTGGCGAATATTGAGGGTGTCTCGGAGCATCAAATCCCGAAGGCGCCAGAGAGCATCTGCCATGGTGGTGTGGGCCCCTTTACTTTTCAGCCAGTGAGAGGGTAGGCGGCTCTCCTGTTCTTTTGACAAATGGACATCACGTCTTCTAGCTGAAAATTAAAGTGCAGATGGAGAAATAGAAATAGAAATTATAAATTTGAACACTGCAGAATTATTTCCAAGCAAATTTCTTATATCATTTTGTTTTGGTTTTTAGAAAACTACTTCACTTAGGTATGAGATTACTTAGCCAAGGCTGTCTTGTTTTATGCTTTTTTTGTTTTATACTTTCTATTTTCAAAATGATCTAATTTATAATAATGATTTCACAAAAGAGCTGTACAATAATGTAATTGTCTATTAGAAAGGGAATGCAAGAACTACATAAACACCAAAAGGATTAGTTATTAATATTTTGTTGTAGATTACTCCTGATAATTAATAATTATTTCCATGTTAACAAAAATTCCTAAAAAGGTAAATGTGAAGAAGGGGAAAACATACCTACTACCCTCAAAAAAACAAAAAACAAAAAAACAAATGATCAAATTCGGTTTAGAAATAAAGAATGAGCAGAAACATCCAAATACCCTACCTGAGTCTAGGAAGTTAATTTACTTTGCACTGAAAATTCATTGTCTGTTGAACTAAATGAGTAACTTGATAGGTTAACAGAAAAATATATTTTTTTCTTTTTAGAAAGAGGGGAAGAGAGAGAGGCAGAGAGGGAGACAGACATCAATGTATGGTTGCTTTTCACCTGCCTCCAGCCACAGACCTGACTGGAGACTTGGTTTGCAAGCTTGTTATGTGCCCTGGCTGGGGAATCGAACCTGCGACCTTTGGGTTTGCAGGCCGGCGCCTTATCCATTATGCTACCAGTCAGGGTTCTTCTTTTTTTTTAAAAGATATTTTATTCACTATTTTTAGAGAGAGGGGAAAGGAGAGAGACATCAATGTCTGGTTGCCTTTCAGCTGCCTGCAGCTACAGACTTGGCTGGAGACCTGGCTTGCCACCTGGTTATGTGCCCTGGCTAGGAATCCAACCAGTGGCCTTTGGGTTTGCTGGCTGGCGCCTTATCCACTGTGCCACCAGCCAGGGCTCTTTTCTTTTTATTTGCTAACGCAGTCCCCCACTACCAAAATTATGCAGTCAAGTCTCCCACATTGGGGGAAATCTCAAGGGTCAGCACATCTAGAGTGCAGTGGATAAGCCTCACCCTGGGAAAACCACCTTCATGATTATGGTATCTCCCCTACCAGTTAAGTATGAAAAATATTTTCTGATATTGCTAATAAAAATTGAGGTGAAAAAAATTTTCAAAAGATTATTTATTTATTTTTAGAGAGAGGGGAGGGAGGAAGAAAGAAAGAAACGACAATGTGTGGCTGCCTCTCATGCACCCCCAACTAGGGACCTGGCCCGAAACCCAGGCATGTGCTCTGACTGGGGATTGAACTGTAGCTCTTTGGTTCGCAGGCCAGAGCTCAATCACTGAGCTACACCAGCCAGGGCTGAAATAATTTTTAATTTATTCTATGACATCTATGCTGGGATTTCTGGCCAAGATGGAGGTGTAGGTCAGCACCCTTTGCCTCCTCAAATAACCATAAAGAAGGATTACAATAAACCTCAAAACAAAAAAATAACCAGAACTATCAGAAAGTCGAACTGTATGGAAGTCTGACAACCAAGTATTTAAAGAAGAAATATTCACCTATCACCCAGATAGGTAGGAGGGGTGGAGCTGGGGCAGACAGGATGTGGTGTGATAGAGGCAAGACAGTGGTGGAAAAGCAGTGGCTACACCAGCAGAACAAGTGGTCTCTTTCACATATGATGGATAAAAGCAGAGAGAGACACCGTGAGAGTGATCCCTGCTACAGGACAGACAGCAGAGACCAGGGCTGCAGCACCAGGAAAATAAAGCCACATAGCTTCTGGCTGTGAAAACCAGTGGGGGTTGGGGTGGTGGAAAAAACTGCCCATCATTTAGGAGAGTCTGTTCAGAGGGCCCCCATGGTCCTAGAAGGTACACAAACCCACCCAACTCTGGGAACCATCACCAGGGCAACAGCTAGAGGGGTACCAGTTGGATACATAAAGTGGGTGTTCCCCTGGCTGGTGTGGCTATGTGAATTGGTGCCGGCCTGAGAACCCAAAGGCCGCTGGTTCGATTCCCAGTCAGGGCACGTAACCAGGTTGCAAGCCAGGTCTCCAGCCAGGTCCGTAGCTGGAGACAGGTGAAAGGCAAA
Organism: Noctilio leporinus; assembly: GCA_004026585.1. Classification (NCBI taxonomy): domain Eukaryota; kingdom Metazoa; phylum Chordata; class Mammalia; order Chiroptera; family Noctilionidae; genus Noctilio; species Noctilio leporinus. Next base: position 122,235 of record PVIW01001507.1, on the reverse strand, counting down.
CATACATTGATGCTTCTCTCCCTTTCTTCCTCCCTCCCTGCCCTTCTCTCTGAAAATAATGAATAAAAATTTTTTAATTAAAAAAAAAAAAAAAGGTGGGTGAAGTGACTGTAAAAGGGATGAGTGCCAAGTAAGCGGCATTGTTCCCTCTTTGACCCCTCACCCACATACAGCGCCACAAAGCAGTGAAACAGGTCACCCTGCACTGACGAATACCTAAGGCTCCACCCCTTAGGTGCAGAAGCTCTACCTAAGACACAGTAACAAACACCAGAAGGCTTCCAAACTGAGGAGACCAAAAAAAAAAAAAAAAAAAAAAAAAAAAAAAAAAAAAAAAAAAAAAAAAAAAAAAAAAAAAAAAAAAAAAAAAAAAAAAAAAAAAAAAAAAAAAAAAAAAAAAAAAAAAAAAAAAAAAAAAAAAAA
>PVIW01001507.1:0-121712 GCA_004026585.1 Noctilio leporinus | reverse complement strand
TGCAGAGTTCAAAACACTGGTAATAAGGACACTCACAGAATTCACTGAGTACAGCAAACATGTAAGAAAAGAAATGAAGGCTACACTAAGTGAAATAAAGAAAAGTCTACAGGGAATCAATAGCGAAGGGAAGGAAGCCAAGGTTCAAATCAATGAAATGGAACATAAGGAAATAAACAGCTAGTACAGAATAAAGAAACAAGAACTGAAAAAAAAAAAAAAAGAGAGAATGAGAAGACCCTGGGGCATCTCTAAAAGTACCAACATCTGAATCATAGGGATGACAGGAGAAGAGAAAAAGCAAGAAACTAAAAAATTATTTGAAAAATAATGAAGGAAAACTTCCCTAATTTGGCAAAGGAAATAGACATATAAGTCCAGGAAGCACAGAGTGTCCCAAACAAGTTGGACCCAGAGAGGACCACACCAAGACATATAATTAAAATTGCCAAAGACGAAAGGTAGAGTAATCTTAACCCTTTCAATACTGAGGGGATATATACATCCCGAAAAGTCATACTGAAAGGGTCAAAAGCAGCAAGAGAAAAGCAGAGTTACCTACAAAGGGGTTCCCATAAGACTCTCAGCTGATTTCTCAAAAGAAACTGCAGGCAAGAAGGGACTTACAAGAAGTTTTCCAAGTGATGAAAAGCAAGGGCCTAGAACCAAGATTACTCTATCTAGCAAAGCTATCTTTTAGAATGGAAGGGCAGATAATGTGCTTTCCAGACAAGGTATAGCTAAAGAAGTTCATTATCACTAAGCCCTTATTATATGAAATGTTAAAAGGACTTACTTAAGAAAAAGATCAGAACTATGAACAGTAAAATGACAATAAACTCACAACTATCAACAACTGAATCTAAAAAACAAAAACAAACTAAGCAAATAACTAGAACAGGAACAGAATCATAGATATGGAGATCATATTGAGGGTTAGCATCGCGGAGGAAGGGAGAGGAAGGGGGAAAAGGTACAGGGGTTAAGAGGCATAACTGGTGAAGTACAAAATAGACAGGGGGATGTTAAAAATAGTAAAGAAAATGGAGAAGCCAAAGAACTTACATACATGATGCATGGACATGAACTAAAGGGGGAGTTGCTGGATAGAAGGAGGCAAAGGGAAAAAACACTGGGACATAGTAATAGAATAACTGATAAAATATACTTATTCAGTATAATATTTAAAAAAAATTAAAAACAAAGACGTTTTAAAAAGAAATATTTTCAATTTATTTTTAGAAAGATGGGAAAGGAGGGAGAAAGAGAAGGACAGAAATACGGACATGAGAGAAACATTGATCAATTGCCTCTCATATGCGCTCCAACCTGGGACTGACCAGCAACCCAGGCCTGTGCACTGATTAGAAATAGAACAGAAAACATCTCAGTTGGTGGGATGATGCCTAACCAAGTGAGTCACACCAGTCAGGGCAGCAAAAATACATTTTCTTTTCTTTAAAAACAAAAAAATTTATTATTTTCAGAGAAAGGGGAAAGGAGGGAGGCAGAGAAGGGGAGAGACATCAATGTATGGTTGCCTTTCACCTGCCTTCAGCTATGGACCTGGCTGGAGACCTGGCTTGCAACCTGGTTATGTGCCCTGACTGGGAATTGAACCAGCAACCTTTGGGTATGCAGGCTGGCACCTATCCACTGAACCACCAGCAAGGGCCTAAAAATACATTTTCGATGATGTTAATACACAAAGAAGCTCCAAACCCTTTTATTAAATACACTATTTATTTTACTTGTATAAGAAAAACGGATATTTTCAGCCCTGGCTGGTAGCACAGTGGATAAGGTGCCGGCCTGTGAACCCAAAGGTCACAGGTTCGATTCCCCAGCCAGGGCACATAACCAGGTTGCAAACCAGGTCTCCAGTCAGGTCTGTGGCTGGAGGCAGGTGAAAGGCAACCGTACATTGATCTCTCCCTCCCTCTCTGCCTCTTTCCCTTCCCCTCTTTCTAAAATAATGAAATAAAATCTTTAAACAAAAAGAAAAGAAAAATGGATATTTGCCCCATGTTATAATATGCTGATAGCAACATGAGGACCTAAACAAAATGTGTATTTCATAAAGGTTTATTGAGAAGAACTCTCCTTACCTGCCAGAGTCTGGTCCCATTTGCTAATGCTGTTGGACTCAGCACTGAGTCCTTCAATGTATTTCAGGTAGGCCTCTGAGTGGAGAAGCCGCTGGGTCTTAGGTGGAGGAGCCACAAACATGGGCGTTGTTGGCTGCTGTATGACAGAGGGGCTGGCTGGATGTGGGCCAGGGTATGGAGGTGGTGCCTGCTGCCCTGGAGGCCCCAAAACTCCTACCTGGAAGAGCATAAACCACATAGTAAGGGAAAAAATACTCAGCACATGTTTTGAGAAAGAGGATAACGTGAATTCTGTCCAGTTCTAGAAAACTGAACTGAGAGACTCACCTGCTGTCCATATGGACTTCCACCTGGTGCCGGAGTCCCTACCATAGGGGCCACTCCTTGATTCATCACACCTGTAATTTAGAATGCATTGTCTCAATTAGAGGCTCTGATTGATATGACTGAAAAACTACTGTCTGATAAGAAATGATGCCATTTATAATGCAAGCCTATGGATCTCTGCCTTTGAGTCTTTGTGGATAGGAATCCTACATATCCAAAACAGGATGTAGCATTCAAAGAGAAAATTCCTATTCTTTTGTTTTCTAGGTAATTTACAATGCTAGTACAACCTATCAGGTGTGTATTAATTACTCAAAGCTTAGAAATGATTTGAACCCTGCAAAAATTGTAGTATTTCCCTAGGTAAGCTATAGTTAGAATACACTTGTATTTGCAAGGTATTTTTCTTCTGACTCCATATTGTCCTGTAACTGATACCTGTGTTTTAACTTCAGCAATAATGGTATTCAATCAGCTCAGGAGTAGGCAGTGTGCTAGGGTAGTTAAGGACACAGGGAAGGGGCTGTGCAAAAGCACAGTTAAATAAGCTTTGTGGAGGCTGGAGGCACATCCTTGCTGTCCCCTCACAAGGCCACCAGCACCTCTGGTTCTGACCGGAGTCACCAATGTTGGCTGAGAGAGGGGCTCTTCCATCTGATAGAACAATACTTTGAAAAGGGAACATGTGGAAGCAGAGTAGCCTCACTACTATCACTTCAAATGCAAAACAACAAAGGGACAGAAAAAGATTTCATGGTCCTACTATACTTATGCATCTGATAGTAATTTTATAAACTTCCCATAAACAATTTATACCTCATGGGTACCAGTTGAAAATAATGAGGTGTCCTAAATTTAGGGTCTAGGGTTATTTTAATCACATCAGGACCATCCATTTACTATTCTGGAAACAAAGAAAAAGGTAACAAACTACAACCATTCCTGGTGAGTTGTTGTTTAAACATTAAACAAGTCCTGCTGGCTGCATAAAAGGATCAAGAGGAACTAACTTCATATTCTATGGTTCCTCTGGATTCAAAATGTTAACCTTTTGACTAGGAAGGACCAGCCCACTATTCTAAGGTTCAAAATTAGTAAATGCTACTTCCAGGAAGTATTAGACATTTGTTAGAAAATAGTTAAAAATAAGCTTTCTGTTTACTAAGCAGGGATTTTTATATTCTAAGTATCCAGAGGGTACCTGGGTCACCATGGTAGGATCCTAAAGACTGTTTGTGAATGAAGAGGTTGTAGTAGGTAAGCTGTTATTCCAGCACTGTTATTATTAACCCCTGTCCCCTGCCTCCCACTCACTCATCAGCCTTAGATTCCACAACATAGTAGGCTTCCCTGACCTCCCTGCATCAATCTTTGTAGAGTATAGACACATCAGCAACCCCCTCTGCTTCTACTATTTACACATGCTAGGGGGGAGCAGGTGAGAATGTGGGCCACATCACCAGAGAAATTTACTGAATTCTCTACTTAAAGCCTGACCAGAAATGTGTGTGTGTAAGGATTAACAGGAGTTCTTCCCTATTTTCCTGACTATAATCAGGTGTATTGTTTCCTTCAAGTGCAATCTAAAATCTGAAGGGGGGATGGCAAACAGTGGTACCCCAAAACCCAGCAAAGATACCTGCTACCTAGTGAGTACTAGCCTTAGATGTGGCTCTGAGTCTCATGTAAACCTAAAAGTCAGCTCCAACCTGGTCTGGCTGACTCAGACACCCTATGACAGAGTGAAAAGGCACAGAATTAAGGTCAGTTCTATTTGCCACACGGGCACATCACTTTTATGACTGATTTCTGCTGCAACAGTAACATACACAGACTACCATTTCCATCATGAAGCATACGTTCCCACAAATATTCCCTTCTCTGGATACATCTGGATGAAACACTTTTGTGGAGTTATGACTATTTTCTAGAAATACTCACAAAGAGTGTGGCTGGAGGCTCTAGGCCAAGAAAACATGTTTGCTCACCTGTACACTCTGAAGCACCGTTTGGAACTCTGTATAACCCTATGATCATTAGGTCTAATACTGGTATAAGCAAATCTAATGTTGCTACATTTTGTCATCTGGGATGGGTCTTTAGTTGATATTTTGGATAATGGACCAAATGTATTTCCAACTCATTTTAAGGTCACATTTCCCTCCAACCAGATTTATAGCTAAGAGTCAGTTCTTATGAATGTAATGGCAATTAATATGGGAACTTGTGATTTTCCTTTCATGATCATCTTTCAACTTGCTAATTAATTATAAAGTAACACTGTAGCTATTTCTAAACTCCATTTATATGTTTCTATATGAAATAACTTGATCTTCTGTGACAGAGGTAAGAGTCTATATAGTCAGTAGGGTGGGCTATGTTGTTCTTGAAAATGTTGCCATGCTTCTTAGGGGACTCAGATACAGAAAACAAGTTCAGTGCAAATTCATTCTCTTTCTTTTTTGTTCCTAGAAGAATTGACTCAAGGATTCCTGATGAGTTCTACATTAGTGACTCTGCAATCCCCTCAGAAGTGCTGTTTGAGAAGCAGGAGATAGATTAGGGGCTCTCTACAGAAGACCCTGTGCGATAAGAATTGAATTAGAGGAAGAAATGCATTTAGGAATAGAAAGTGCTTTAATATGTGACTCTCAACTAGCAATTTGGGGAACTCTATTCATTGATTGAGAAGGCATGACTTTCTAGATTGTGTCTGATTTGTTTAGCACATGTCAAATTGTGGTTTTAGAGTATGCCTCCAGATTTAGTCTGCTAAATCTGGTCTCTGCTAGGTGTCCTGTGCTGCTGCTAGGCTGCCAGTTGCCCAAGGGCACAGGTGCTGAGCCAAATGCTCTACACAAAGGACGGGCCCTGCTGCTGACATCCCTGGGATTCTCAGTGAGGGAAGACTTGCTCACAATGGGCAGCAGGTGTCCCCTAGAACAACTGGCTGAAGGAGGAAGAAGAGAACACAAAGATGAGATTAATGAGTGAATGAGGATGAAGTTCTTACCCGGTGGTGGGATGCCTGGGAGGCCAGGCACACCTGGCAGAAGATGGTGGGGTGGAGGACCCCCAGGGTGAAGTGGCTGCATGCTGCCCATGCTAACAAGGCCATCAACTGGGCCCTGCAAAGGTGGAAGGCCTGGCGGATAGCCACCCATCATGCCTTGAAGGACACAACAAATTTCAGACATGCATCATTAACATGCAACATGAGCTAAGTAATAACAAACCTCCCACATGCACTACTAATGAACAAAGCACCCTTAGTATTGCATGATACAACGGCAATTAGTGCAATTATTTTGTTGCAACATGAACAAAATAAAAAGTTACAATATGAAACCCAACATTTCTGGATGAATTAGTACTTAGTATATTATTATTTGTAGTTACTTTCTGTGGGATAATACACTGCATGTTTTCAGTTAAAAATAGTTTCAGTAACAGCCTTACCAAAGTCTTAGTTATTGCAAACTGTTCAGAGTAACCAGTTCTGTGACTGAGACTATAATTGAACAGTAATAACCCCATCACTCCACTCTGCCCACACTCATATGCCTATTATGCGTACACATGAGGGGAAATTGGAATGGAAGAAAATGAGGCGCACAGCCCTGATCACAAAGCATGGTTCTCCAGCTTGGGGGAGGACAGCAAGAATTTTTCAAGACTTTTACATCCACTCCTCCTCCCTTCCAGCCCCAACACTGTTGGTAAGAAAGGGTCATGCTCAAGCTTGAACTGGTGAACCACTAGAACCATTACAATGTATGATGTTTCATCTTTAGATCTGAAAACAAGTTAAAATAAAGATAAAACCCTAAACCATCCCAAGCAAATCTAAGCCCAGGTTATTCGTAGCCTGCACACAGACATTAGGAAGGAACGGCTGGAGAATCAGGCTCTGGTAACATGAGAAAATGTCAACTGTCACCATTGTCTCCATGCTCATAAATGTCCCACATAAATCTTCATTTACCAGGGAGCATTTAAAATGAGGTACAGAATTTCTACAAACAGAGGCTTTTATTACTTTATTTTCAAAGTGCATCTTCACATGACAAAATATTTTCTGTTTGTTAGGGAAGAAATTCAAGAAACAAGTATTTTTGGCAAAAGAAGTGAAAAGAAGAAAATAATTTCAAAATGTCAAAGACCTACTTATCAAAAAACCTTTGAAGCCACATGACATTTTTTAAGCGAAAAAACCCCAACTTGACTTTTCTAGGATTTGAAATGATCACAATGAACAAAACATAAGCTCTCCCCAAAATGCAATCACCTTTGGTCACTATTTCTTGTACAAAGGGAGGGTTGAAGGACTGGTGCCAAACCTCATTTTTATAAAATATTCTTTGTAAAGGGACTCAGGGAAATGGTGAAAAACTCTGGATTTTGAGAATTTTACTCTGTCTTTCCCTAACAATTTATTTGAAAGGTATTTATTTATAAAAATTTCATCTCTTAAACCTATACAATTACTGATAATTCTGAGATTGATTCATCTTGCTTCATTAGTCACATCTAAGCTAACGGAAAAAACTTCCAATTACATAAACCAATTAAACACATTTTAAAGAGCAATACTGCTATACATTAAATAGGATCATGAGTTTCATTAGGAAAAAAAAAGTTCAGAGAGTAAAAACTACTTTTGAAAAGATACCATCACCTTAAATATGAGGAGATCCAATGTTGTTAAACTGCCTTTTCATCATACCACCAGATATATAGCTTTTAGAAGTATGTGGGAATGTAAGAATGTTAGGAGACTTTGCTTTCAATTACAAAAGCCCATCTGAACGCACCCTTCACGGGCTGTGGTTTAAGAAATTATTAACAACTGAAAGACATGACACTTGTCTTCATTAAACTGTACTTTGTCATTTATTATCCCAGTCACATGTGTTCAAATGAGCTTCAATGCTTGTAAGCAAAGCTGGTCTCAGACAGTAATGAACTTAGGCCCTATGCAACCTGTGAACCCATGAAAAATCACCTTGTTAGCAACAAGTTCCCAATGTAGACTGGTTACTGCAGAGAATGCTTGCCCTTCACTCCCATGGCCCAGCAGTCTGGGCAGCATACAATTATGGAACAGGGGCTTTCTAAAAGGGAATCCCCTCCTTCTCACCCATCAGAGCTCTATGATGTTATTCCCCAACAGGGAGCTAAAATGCTGCAGCTGCTGTTTTTTTCTTTTTGATGTTTTTAACTGTTTGAATTCATTTTGTTAATGTGTCCCCAGGTTTGTAGTCAAGGGCACAGTGCTACAATATCACACATCAAATATAACAAAACAGGATGTCAACAAGGGAAGTCTAACTTTCAAAGTCCCCATGTCAAGGCCTGATTTCTAAAAACCTTTGGAACCCTATTAACCAAAATGGGCCATGGAATAGAGCAGGCGATTATGAGGTTTGTTAGATCAACATCAGCTGTACTGAAAAGCCATGATTCAGATATGCTTTGGCGAGTGCAACTGCTGAGTTCAGCGACAGTGAGTGCATTTGAGAACTTTTATCATGAAAGATAGGAGCGACAATTGAAAAGTTATTCCATGCTACTCTTCCTCAAAAAGCAAGTACAAAAAAAAGCAAAAACAAAAACAGCATCTCAAATGAGCCTGCCTTGAATAACACTGTCCTAGACTCCCTGTGAAAAGAGGTCAGACTGCTTTTGCTTAAGAAGAAAGGGGGCTTATACAGACTTCACCCGGCTTAAAGAAATCAAAAAGGAGGAACCCGAGAAGTGGTCTGCAGGTTTCACATTAGAGACTGTCAGACAAGGATATCCAATTTGAGAAGAGCCAAATTTGGCATGGCTACCAGAACCAGAGACAATACACACAAGCAAACCACATTCATCATTTTCTTTCTTTTTCTTTCTTTTAAAAATATGTGACTGGGATACTAACAGAAAATGCAGTTTAATGTAATTAAATAGAAAAGCATTACAGAGTGGGCACAATGAATTGAATAAGGACTTGTATTTAATTTAGCAGTCATGCACACTGGTGACCAAGAAAGGATTTGTAATTCATTGTCAAAAATCCTTTTAAATGGTCAGTCTTTTAAGGATGGCTGCAGCAGAACAAGGCAAACTGAATACTGGAATGAGACAGGAAAATCAACATCACCTAAAACTAGTTTTGTGTTTTCTCTTAGAAGTCTCTCCAGAAGAGAATTCAGGGTCTACTTATATTTTCTGCTATAATGCTCCATCAAGAGCAGTCTCGGGTGGAGAATAGCACTAGATCATGCCCACAGCTAGGAAGGAGCTGCTCTCTACCAATTCCCAGGATTGGGTCCAATGCCCATTTCTAGCGCAGAGGAGAGGCATTGCCCATATGGGAAAGGCAATGTAAGGACAACATGGATGACTTCAAACTTGGAATCTGTCATAGAAAAGCCTAGAGACTGTGGCCTACTCCTCATTGGAGAAAAAAAATGAAGGAATTTCTTAAAGTGGAAAAAAATGGTCTTAGCTCCTGTTTTTACCTGCAACAGGTGTCAACTGCTGATTGAGCATCCCCATTGGTGTTGGTGGTGGCACCACCCCCATGAGAGCCCCCACAGGGGTGCCTGCTCGGGGAGAAGCACTCGGCTGCTGTTGCTGTGCTGCTCGCTCTCTCTCCTGCTGCTCAGCAACTTTAGCTGCCCGCTCTGTAAAGGCATTTCAGATTTTCAATTCTGTTTTTAACCCAGGAATTCAAAATACCATCCATTGCATTCAACAGGACTAGTAAAAACATAGGCAACAGTTCTGTCTCAATGGAAGGAACAGTAGATGACTAGTCTCAACACAGGAGGAGTCGGGCCGATTTCACTTGGTAAACTAGAGTCCAGCTTTCCTATCCCATCTTGAGAACTGGTCTGCAAAGATTTCAAGAATGTTAAGACTGCAACACACATTCAGAAAGCACAGGTTTTATTTAAACACGTCACCAGCGTAACCAACGTGGTTAATCTCACAAGGCACCCTGAAGATGAGAAGCGCTACCATTATTCTAGTATTAAAAGCATTGCAAATTATTTATAATTTCAACGTAAAGCAATTCCATGGCCCATTATAATTTTTGGCACAATTGTTACTTACTATATTTTCCTGATTCCTTGCACCCAATTTAACTAAGATTTGAGGACTCTTGTTATTAGAGTGATGAGGTTTAGCAGCTGAAGAAAATTAACTCTGTAAGGGAAAAGCAGCTCACTGCCTCCTCCACAAGGTTTCAGGGACATTAAACACTAATTTCTACATGCTAATGAGGCAAAGAGGTCATGTTTAACAAACTCCAAGGGAAAAAAAGCATGATACTCCAGGCTACAGTCATTGAAAGAAAGAAATTATATATATGTATATGAAGCAATGGACAAGGTACTAACAGAACTAGGTTTCCTGAAGCTGAGCAGTTCAATACTGACCATAAATTACCCCAAATCAGTGAAAGTTCCAGAATTCACTATTATTTCATCTGAAATGCAAGAGAAGTATTTGTTTGTGCCAGTTCCGGGCTGTGGAACACAACATGCTATACCTCTCCTCTGAGCTACTCTGCCTGCATCTCCATAGCCAGTAGCCCCAGCGATCACATCCCCAGTCTTTTTGGGAACTAGCAGGCTGGACCCTTACTAGAGAACTCTAGAAATGTGTATTCCCAAACTTCCCATAATACAGGGTTTTTTTTTTGCTTCATCATTCAAAAATAGAAAATCCTTCCCACTCTTCATCTGGGTAAACTGAGGCTGGGAGACAGGCAGTGACTTGTCCAAGGATACAGACAGAACCAGAAACCTGTAACACTGGCTCCTGGTATCACACTCCAACTGTCACACATTGACCCTCCAACACGGAATTCAAAAGGCCTACCACTGGCTGATCTAAAGAGTGGGAAATAGCTCGAGATCACATGGCTTTAAAGAGAATCAAGAAGCAACAGCTCTAGTCCTCCTTTATGTAAAAATGTGCAAGTCAAACAAGTCAAATCTTCTTGAGCTGCGACACAGCTGCCTGCATAGACTTGTCATCAATCACTAATGCTGTCCCAGTTTATGGATCCTCTGTACAATGAACGTGAGGGACAAAAGCTATTTAAACAACCAATTTATTTCCTTGAGCTAGCATTGTTCTAGACTCACCCCCCCTTCCATATTAAATTCTAGTATTTTCATTACACAAATGACAGAGTAAAATGGGAAAGTTGAAAACAGAAAATTTCAGGCCTATGGATCAAATACTAGGCTGGCTACTGTTTGTTCTTTCTTGGGGGAGTTCACTTGGGCTGTCTTAGAAAACAAAATTATTAACTGAAACCAGCTAAACTCCAAGTTTTGAATTCAATGAGTCAAAACAAAAGTTCAGATTTTGTATCTTAGACACTACTGAATCATAACTCTCTCACTTGGTTCTCACTAAATTACAGCCTCCCCTTTGAATTTGGGGATTTCCCAGAAGCCATCATGTCTCCCCCTCTTTAGCCCTGCTCCAGTGTTTTCACTTATACATTTTCTCCAGACACTTTTCTCTCTCGTTCGCACTTTTAATAACCAGTCATGTAGCCTTAGCTTCATTTACCCTGTTTTTACACACCCATGTGAGCTTCATTACCAACACTCCTCCAACTGAGTAATATATTTGGTTTTAACATTCACTAAGGCCAGAAATACCAAAATTCTCCCAAGTTCTAGGTTCTTAGGAAACTAAGATTTTTCAAAGTATGTTCTGCAAAATATTAGTTCTTTAAGATATTAACAGATATTACATGAATACTTGATCAAGTTTCAGAAAATGCCAGGTTAAAAAAACAGCTTCTTTACTGTAGGTCTTAAAGACTTTAATATAAAAAACACATTATAAGTTTCCAAGAGAAAAAATGTTTAGCGTGCTTCCCAAACTAGTTTTACCACAAGTGTTTTTTGGCTTTTGGCATCTTGTAGTGTTAGGGTTCTGCAGAAAATCCATGGGGAAGCCTTTCGGGTAATTTGTAATAATCAATCAATTATAATAATTGAAAACAGTGAACTTTTTTTAAAAAGTTTTTTTTTTGAAATTCCACAAACTTTAATAAAGGAAGCAGTCTTTACAAATAATTTCTTTATGTTTGATGGAAAGTAATTTGAAATCAGTCAAGAAGAGTAATGGCTAGCCACTGTAGTCAATCACCGAAAGACAGCTCTGAGCTGGCAAAATAAACCATTATGCACACCTCCAAATGGGGGGGGGGGGGAGCTCCAAGGGCAATAGTCCTGCCTAACCTAATGTTTATTACTTATTTCTTTATTAAAGCCATGACCGATAGTAAAAAACAAAAAATCTCTCCCAAGTATTGTCCCTAATGGTGAAGAACCACCAAATCCTTGAATGATATATAGAGCTCATGGCCCAAAATGACTTATTATAGTGTAAAAGGAAAATGAAGGCAGTTGAGCTTTAAAAAAAGACCCCAAGTGCCTTAAAAGTAGCTGTAAATGCAGACATAGTAAAGGCCAGGACTGGCCTAGGAAACCAAGTGCTTCAGCCAAGCTTCAGCTCGAAGTTTAAACACATGGCTTATCATGAGCTATAAGAGAAGATCACTGATTGTGAAATCCCACTTTTAGATGAATATTAACCAAAATTTTATTTAACATTCTAGTACAATCATTCCCCAGCTCAAAACATGTATGCTCACAGAACTCAATGAAATAAGAAAATGATGCAATTTTTAATAGCAAAATATTTGTTTGAAAGATATATTTTTGATCCACACCAGGATCAGAGGTCAAGTTAGACGCAGCATTTGCTCAGTCAGGACAAGGCTGGTATTTAGACTTCTGGATGGGAGCCATTTGAGACAGTCTCCAACAAAAGTTCATGAGCAGGTAGTAAGAATAAAAGAGAAAAATCTGTCTATGCACGTGCATTCTGAACAATATCCCTTTGCTTAGAAAGTGGGAGACGGTTGTGTCTAGTCTATTTACCTTCATATTCTGCTTTCTTGGCTGTCTCAAGGTTTCTCCATTCTGTTCCTACTAGTCGGCTGAGCTCCCCAAAAGAGTAGTCTGGGTGCTGGGCTTTTATCACAGCTCTCATCTCACTGCTGAACAGGATGTAGCCACTCATGTTGATTTTCCGTTTGGAGCCTTCTTTCTTTGCACTGCCTTTGGCAGACTTTGGGGTAGACTGTAAGATAGAAAGCTCTTAAGAGTGCATCAGACCATTGTATTTGGTTAACTGCTCAAAGTTTCTGGAAGCCAGGAACATTTGATTCAATAGTTACTATTTTATAGACATGTTCAATTTATAGACGGTCATTTTCTTGGTTAAAATACAGCTCTTCTTTGCCTCTTATCATATAACAAAATAAACAGAAGTTTCACTGAATTCCATGACTGCAATTTAAATGGTGACCTCACAATTAAGTCTTGAAGAAAAATTCTGAATGAGAAAAAAATACCAAGAGGGATCACCTCAAACAAAAAGTGAGATTCTAAATAAGATGATACTAAAAAGATAGGGGAAATAAAAAATAGAGTAACAGGATAATGCTGTTCCTCAACACAAGGCAAGGAGATCTTTCTAACTAAATTTGCCATTAAAAACAAATGTATGAAATTTTTTTTTTTTTTTCAAATCTATGAAATTTTAACAAATATAATACTATGTACCCCTATGTTCATAGCAGCACTATTTATAATAGCCAAGTGCTGGAAACAGCCTAAGTGCCCATCAGTGGATGATTGGATCAAAAAACTTTGGTCCATTTACACAATGGAATACTATACAGCAGAAAGAAAGAAGGAACTCCTACCCTTTGCAACAACATGGATGGAACTGGAGAGTATTATGCCTAGTGAAATAAGCCAGTCAGTGAAGGACAAATACCGTATGAACTCACCCATTACAGGACAATAATGAACAAAACTAACAACAGGCAAAACAGAACCAAATATATGAATACAGTGAATAGGCCTTCAGTGGTCAGGGGAAAGGGGGTTGGGGGGAGGGAGGAGGCAGAGGCAAGGATGGGGAGCAGTTTAGACAAGAACCTAGTATAAAGGAACCATGGACATGGACAACAGGTGGGATTGACTTTGTGGGGAATGGGTGGGTGGGGAGTGGGACAGAGGGGAGCAAAAAAGGGATGGATGTAATACAACAATAAAATTAAAAAATACATATATAATAAATCTTAATTAATGGTATTGAGAAGAAAATCTGTTCCTTCCAGCAGAATTCTCAGCTGGAAATCAGTATGTAGGGGCTGGACGTCTCCTTACTATGGTTTGAGTCCTGCTACAAACCAAAGCCAGGAATAAGGTAAGTAACAGGAACTTGTCACCTTCACCTGTGGGGGTGTATAGGGCATGAGATCCAGCTCATTGGCCAAAGGAGTCTGCAGTTGAGGTAGAGAAGGAGGCTCAATGACCTCACTATCCTCTTCTCCCATCTCTTCAATATCATCATCTCCACCTTCTAACTCAGCAAATTTAGCTTCTAGTAACTGGATCTTCTTCTCCAACAAAGGTGAGGGCTCCTTCTGAGGAACAATTGGTTTTCTAAAAGAAATGATATAAAAAAGTCACCTAACACCACCCCAGGACTGGTCAGAAAGCAGTGTTTTGCTTTAAGATCTAGAAGTGATTGCCTGAAATCTACAATGTATATTCTAAGTCAGCAAGGAAAATAAATGTGTATGTAGTCACACCTACTTATAGACACTTGTTTTTAAAGAATTCCGCTGAATACCCACAGAAGTACTCTGTTCAAAGTTGGGATCTAGTTGCCTATATAGTGAAAAGAATCTCTATAATCTGTGGAACTGTGCAATCTCTTAACGGACAGACTATGAATCAGAACCAAAGATTTCTGCCTCCACATTACAATTAGTGGAGTCTATGCCAACTGCACTATTAGAGCAGTTACTGCATCTCAGAGATTAGGAGGATTTCTTTTTTTTTTTTTTTTAGGAGGATTTCTTTTAATCTTTAACTAATTTTTTCTATTTAGAATGTATTGCTCCAGTTTAAAGACTAATTAAAAAACAAATAAAATACCACCTTGCATTATACTATTCTGATATCAGTTTTACTATTAAGAACTAAAGTGTTCTTTTCTCCTTAGTTTTTAAAGTTTTACCTGAAGTAATAAATTTCATCATCTACCACTTTGGCAGAGAGTGAAAACCTCTTCAGACCCTTGAACTTCTTCATTTGCTTGTCACTCTCATTGTAGCGGCTCTCACAAAGCAGAACATCATTTTCTGGTATTTCAGTGGGCCTGCAGGAGAGGTAGTCCTTGAATGACAACACAGCACACTTTCCTGAAAGAGCACATCAGAGAGAAATTGGAGTAAATTGTGGTCATAGCTAATAATTATTTTTGAATTAATACAATCACCTGATTCAAAGTCAGAAGATTTAAGTTATACACAAGCATAAGAAGCAGCATAAAGGTTAATGGAAAATAACTGAAAGTATAGACATAAACTGATACGACTGGGTTTTTATGGGAAGTTAATCAACAAGGGTACCAAGACAATTCAATGGGGAAAGAACAGGGAGTGTTTTTAACCAACAGTGCTGGGATAATTGGACCTCTACATGCCAAAGTGCTGAGTTGGAAAACTACCTCATCATACCTTATATGATAGTTACCTCGAAATGGATCAAAAATTTAAATGTAAAAGCTACAACTATAAAACTCTTAAAAGAGCCCTGGCTAGTGTGGCTCAGTGGACTGAGCAACTGGGCTGCATAATGGAGGGATCGGGGTTTGGTTCCTTGTCAGGGCACATGCCTGGGTTGCAGGCCAGGGGCAACCACACATCGGTGTTTCTCACCCTCTCTTCCTCCCTCCCTTTTCTCTAAAAAAAATGAGTAGGATCTTTAAATAAATAAATAAATAAATAAAAGAAAACACAGGTGTAAATCTTTGTGGCCTTTTATTAAGCAATGGTTTCACATATGTGACATTAAAATCACAAGTACCCAGCATTGGCAGGTATGAGTGCAGGTCTTTGACCTGAAGGGTTGCAGGTCCAATCCCCAGTCAGGGCATATGCCTGGGCTGCAGGCTAGGTCCCTGGTTGGGAGCATGCAAGAGGCAACTGATCGACGTGTCTCTTGCATGTTTCTCTTCCTCTCTTTTTCTCTCACTCAAAGTAAATAACTAAAATCTTAAAAAAAAAAAGTCAAATCACAAGCAACCAAACAAAGATAAACTGAACTTAAAAAAAAAACAAACACTTTTGTGCTCAAAAGACACTATTAAGAAAATGAAAAGACAATATACAGAAGAAAATATTATGTGAGTCCAGTATCAAGAATATATAAAGAGCCCTGGCTGGTGGCACAGTGGATAAGGTGCCAGCCTGCGAACCCAAAGGTCACTGATTTGATTCCCCAGCCAGGGCACATAACCAGGTTGCAAGCCAGGTCTCCAGCCAGGTTATGTGGCTGGAGGCAGATAAAAGGCAACCATTCACTGATGTTTCTCTCCCTCTCTGCCTCTCTCCCTTCCTCTCTCTCTGGAAATAGTGAATAAAATCTTAAAAACAAAAAACAAACAAACAAAAAGGAATATATATAGAATTCCCCAGCCCTGGCTGATAGCACAGTAGATAAGGCACTGGCATGCAAACCCAAAGGTTGCTGGTTCGATTCCCAGCCAGGGCAACATAACCAGGTTGCAAGCCAGGTCTCCAGCCAGGTCCAAAGCTGGAGGCAGGTGAAAGGCAAACATACATGGATGTTTCTCTCTCTCTCTCTCCCTTCCCCTTCCTTTCTCTCTAAACAAAAATAAAAACAAAAACAAACAAACAAAATCCCAAAACTCAACAAGAGGACAATAACCTAATTAAAAAATAGGCAAAGGATGTGAACAGACATTTCTCTGAAGAAAATACCCAAATGGCCAATAAACACATAAAAAGATGTTTAACATCATTAATCATAAAGGAAATTCAAACATAAAACACAATGAGATACCACCTTCAACCTATTAGAATGGCAATTACATAAAAAAAAAGAAAAAAGGAGGAATGAAAGAAAGAAAGAAAAGAAAAAGAGGGCTTGGCAAGGATGGGGAGTGACGGGAACCCTGGTGGCGATGTAAAATAATATCGCTGCTGTGGAGAACAGTTTGGAAGCTTCTCAAAAAGTTAAACACAGTTGTATATAATTCAGCAATTCTACTTCTAAATAAATATCCAAGAGAACTGAAAGCAGAAATGCAAATAGATACTTTTACAACAATCTCTACAGCAGCATTTTTCACAATGGCCAAAAGGCAGAAACTACCCATACCTCAATCAACAGATGAATGAATTAATCAGGCATTATATATACATGCAATGAAATCAGCCTTTAAAAGGAATAAAATTCTGATATATACTATATCATAAATTAACTCTAATTATGCTAATCATTAGGGTTAAATTATGCTAAGTGAAATAAGCCAGAGACAAAAGGACAACTATTGCATTATTTCACTTATATGAGATACCTAGAATAGGTGAAATTCATGGAGATAGGAAGTAGAATACATATTACCAGCAATTGGGAGAGGGAGAAATAGGTAGTCTTTGCTTAATGGGTACAGAGTTTCTATTTGGGAGGATAAAGAATTCTAGAAAAAGATAGTCACGATGGTTTCACAATATTGTCAATGGATTTAATGTCACTGAATTGTACAATTACAAAGTTAAAATGCAGCCCTGGCTGGTTGCACAGTGGATAAGGCACCGGCCTGCAAACCCAAAGGTTGCTGGTTCGATTCCCCACTCAGGGCACATAATGAGGTTGTAAGCCAAGTCTCCAGCCAGCTCCATAGCTGGAGGCAGGTGAAAGGCAACCATACATTGATGTCTCTCTCCCTCTCTGCCTCTCTCCCTTCCCTTCTCTCTAAAAATAATAAATAAAATCTTTAAAAATATATATTTCTTTAAAAAAGTTAGATGGATGTAATACAATAAAATTTTAAAAAAAAGTTAAAATATTTAATTTTATGTTATGTGTATTTTACCACTGCTTACATTATTTTGCACCTAAATTTTGTTGCAAACTGTCTTGGGGATTACTGGTATTACTGGCCTGGGTTGCAGGCCAGGTCCCTGGTTGGGGGCAAGTGAGAAACAACTTGGGAGACGGAGATGTTTCTCTCCCTCTCTTTCTCCCCTGCTACCCTACTCTCTCAAAGATTAAAAAAAAAAAAAAAAAAAAAAAATTATAGGTATTACCTTCCACAGCAGTAGTGCGAATTAATGTATAAACCCAACACAAAGTGGGTGAATGCTGCTTTCATATATATCCTTGTTAACTAGTAACAGACATCTTAATTCTCAACAATGATAGGTAATTAAAAATTTTTTTTTTTAAAGATTTTATTTTATTATTTTTAGAAAGAGGGGAAGAGAGAGAGGCAGAGAGGGAGAGAGACATCAATGTATGGTTGCTTTTCACCTGCCGCCAGCCACAGACCTGACTGGAGACCTGGTTTGCAACCTTGTTATGTTGCCCTGGCTGGGAATCGAACCTGTGACCTTTGGGTTCACAGGCCGGCGCCTTATCCACTGTGCTACCAGCCAGGGCTAAAATTTTTTTTATTTAATTTTTTAGAGGAAGAGGAAGGGAGGCAGAAAGAGGAGAAAAACATTGATATGAGAGAGAAACATCAATCTGTTGCTTCTCAAACGTGCCCTGACTGGGGACCAAACCTGCAACCCAGCCATGTGCCCCAACCAGGAATCAAACCAGTGATCTTTGTTTTGTGGGATGACATGCAACCAACTAAGCCACACTGGCAGGGCTCTAATTGTTTTACAGGAGCCAGGTCCTTAGCTGGAGGCAGGTGAAAGGCAACCATATATTGATGTTTCTCTCCTTTTCTTCCTCCCTGCCTGCCCTTCTTGCTAAAAATAATGAATAAAATCTTAAAAAAAAAGTTATAAATCTTTTCTTGTATGGGTTCTGGGTTTTAGGCCAAAGGTTATCAAAATTTCTTTCCCATCATTTATTTGGTATCTTTGCTGCTTCAATTTATGTTCATTTAAACCTGTAATTCATCTGGGAATATTTTAAAAGTTGATGGAATGAATGAATACAATTTTATTTTTTCCAGATGACTATATTTTCTATCTTTTCCCACTACCTTTATCATAGATTAAGTTATACCTGGATCTATTGCTAAACTTTCTACTCTGTTCAAATAATCTGTTTACTCACATATCATATAAATAATTTTAATTACGATAGTGTTATGTTTTTTTTTCTTTAATAATTTTTTTTTAAAGATTTTATTTAATTATTTTTAGAAGGAGGGGAAGAGAGGGAGGCAGAGAGAGAGAGAGAGAGAGACATCAATGTATGGTTGCTTTCCACCTGCCTCCAGCCACAGACCTGACTGGAGACCTGTTTTGCAACCTTGTTATGTGCCCTGGCTGGGCAATCGAACCTGCGGCCTTTGGGTTCGCAGGCTGGCACCTTATCCACTGTGCTACCAGCCAGGGCCCAGTGTTATGTTTTAATACCTGGTAAGGATAGGTCTGCCTACCCCCACAATTTACTATGCTTTTCAGAATTTTCCTGATCTTTATTTTTTGACATGATTTTTTAAAAATATTTTTAAATTTATTATTTTCAGGGAGTGGGGAAGGGAGAGAGGCAGAGAGGGAGAGAGACATCAATGTACGGTTGCTTTTCATCTGCCTCCAGCTACAGACCTGGCTGGAGACCTGGCTTGCAACCTGGTTATGTTGCCCTGGCTCGGAATCAAACCATCGACCTTTGGGTTCGCAGGCCGGCGCCTTATCCACTGTGCCACCAGCCAGGGCTTGACATGATTTTAAAAATCAATTTATTTAGTTCCAACTTCATCACAAGAAAATTCCCACTGGTTTATCTATAGGGATCACATAAAAGATTTAGGGAGAATGAGTATCTTTATAATGTTGAGACTTCTTAGTCAAGCACATAATATACTTTTCAATTTAAGTGACCTCTTTTAAAGTGATTGAAAGTAACAATTTAAAATATTCTTTACAGATGTGGCACAGATACCGTTAAGTTTATCCCAAGGTATTGTATTTTTTATTACTGAATCTTCTAAGAAAATTTTTACTTTTACACTCAATTATTTTCTTTTTCTTATTGTGTGTCATGGTTTCATAACTGATTCCCTTATATTTTCACGTACTTAATTTCCTGCCCTGGCCAGCGTGTCTCAGTTGGTAGGAGCACCATCTTGCAGACCAAAGGATTACAGAGAGGTCCAATTTCCAGACAGACCACACGCATAGGCTGTGGGTATGGTCTTGGTCAGGATGTGTATGAGATGCAAATAATTGATATCTCTAACTCTATCTCACCATCTTTCTCTTTTCCCTTTCTAAATTCATGAGCATACCTTCAAATTAGGATAAAAACAATAATGTCCTTATTTTAGATTTCTGTTCCTTACTTCTAACTGCACTGGCTAATAACTCCAACAACAACATTAATAAGAGTGACAAGGACATCCCTATTTTGTTCTTGACTTTAACAGGAGTGTTCATAATTAACAATTTAGCAAAACTTATAAAACCCATAAAAAGAGGCCAGAAACATTTTAGAAACTTAATATAGCTGTAATTATTATCACTGCCTTGGATTTACATAATACTTACATAATCCACACAGGCTTTTCAATTCAGAGAAGGAACAGTTACTATTTTCTATTACTTCACAGAAGGAAAAAATAAAGATTTGGAAAGAGTAAAAATGACTGGTGGACTTGGGATGGCTGTGGTGTCTCTGCCCTGACTGGCCCTCAAAAGACAGAGAAAGATAATGGTTTAGAAAGCATCGGGTTATAAAGCATGAAAAAATAATAAAAACCTGCTATATCTTGACTGAAACAGCAATGAATCTATAGATCAATTTAGGGAAAACTAGCATTTTTATAATGAGTTTTCCAGCTATAAACATGATGAGTCACTTCATTTTTTATGTATTCTTTAATTTTTCTCAATAATTTTCCTATGGTTGTGTGTGTGTGTGTGTGTGTGTGTGTGTAGGAGTCTTATAAATCTTTTTAAAGACTTATTCCTAGGTACTTAATGTAAATGGCATATTTAAAAATTTTAATTTTCTAATTACTTATTGATAAATAGAAATTATCTTGACATTTTCATTTATTAATTCTAATAGTTTATCTGAATGTCTCTTGGTTCTTCCATGTACCTAAAATGTCTTTGTAAAAATTAATTTTTATTTTTCCTTTCTAATCTTTAAAAATTTTTTTTCCACTTTACTAATAAGTTTTTCAGTCAACAGAGCACTAAAAAAATCTACTATGAAGAAAACAGAATCTGTAAACAAATCAGAAATTGGTATGTTTCAGGAGACCAAGTTCCTCGATATTTTATCATCAAAATACCTAAGTGTGAAAGCACTCTGTTAGGTGCAGCCATATTCATTCCCAAAAGGAACTTCTCTGTGGCCATTTCATTACCATTTAGGTTACTGAAGGCAACTCTATATAAACAGAACTGAAGAGGATGGGTAGTGTAGTTAGAAATTTAGAACAGGATCATCTGCCATGGCAAAGGTGGAGGAGACACTGAAGCAACTTCAGAGCCAGAAGGGAGTGCAGGGAATCATTGTGGTGAACACAGACGGCATTTCCATTAAGAGCACCATGGACAATCCTACCACCACACAGTATGCCAACCTCATGCACAACTTTGTCTTGAAGGCCCGGAACACTGTGCGTGAAACTGACCCCCAGAATGACCTCACCTTCCTTCGAATTCGCTTCAAAAAAAAATGAAATTATGGTTGCACCAGATAAGACTATTTCCTGATTATGATTCAGAATCCAACTGAATAACCCACTCCCTTGGCTCCACATGTCATTCCTTAATTAATTTATTTATTTTTAAAAAATTAAAAAAAAAATTTTTTTTTAATCACTTCCGAATGTGAAGTGTCAGTATTCACATCCAGGTGGACTCCATTTTTTTTTTTTTTTTTTTAAAGATTTTATTTCATTATTTTTAGAAAGAGGGGAAGGAAGAGAGGCAGAGAGGGAGAGAGACATCAATGTATGGTTGCATTTCACCTGCCTCCAGCCACAGACCTGACTGGAGACCTGGTTTGCAACCTGGTTATGTGCCCTGGCTGGGGAATCGAACCTGCGACCTTTGGGTTCACAGGCCAGTGCCTTATCCACTGTGCTACCAGCCAGGGCTGCATTCCTTAATTTAATGCTCCCTAAGAATAATAGTATTAATCATGTCAACTGACTGGCAGGTAGAAATCACTTTAGCACCTATGCAGACCAGTCGAGTGATCAAGATGGGCTGCAGCTCCACCCCGTCCCACCAAAGCCATCCACCCACTGGCCATTGCCCCTGAGTTCCCAGAAGGGCCCTCTTTCCTTGAGTCCAGGTTTTGGAGCAAGAGCTTGTGCGAGGCCCACACCCTGCTTCCTTCTGACCTTCAGTTCACTCTGTTGCCCTTGGAAAAAGGCTGTTTTTCTAAACTAAAAATAACTGAAACTTGCAAAAAAAAAAAAAAAAAAAAAGAAAATTAGAACAATCTTCTAAGTGAAATAGGTCCACCAGGCCTCTATCACAGAAGAAGAAATCATACCTTTCCGAATTATCTTTAAAACTTTTGTTTCAAACAAACAAGCATAACAGAACCAGATACATGAACACAATGAATAGATTCTCAGTGGGTAAGGGGGAGGGGGGAGGGGGGGGGAGGAGGCAAAGAAGGGGAGCTGTTTAGTCAAGGAACTAGTATGGAAGAACCATGGACATGGACAACAAGTGGGATTGACTTTGGGGGGAACCGGGTGGGTGGGGAAGGAGAGAGAGGGGAGTAAAAAGTGGATGGATGTAATACAACAATAAAATTAAAAAAAAAACAACTTTGTTTCAGAGACAAAAATGAAATTTACATTCAGCAGTGTATAATTAACACAGTGAATTTATAAATCCTCTAACGTTTAAATACAGACATTTTTAACTATTACTTACTACAGAATTACAGAAATTAATTAAAAAAAATATTTGGCTCCTTGCATTTAAAAGTTAAAATAAAATATGCCAAACTACTTTTCCTTCCTTGGGGAGTGGATACTGAAATCCAAAAATTAGGATGAGAGCCCTGGCTAGTGGCACAGTGGATAAGGCGTTGGCCTGTAAACCCAAAGGTCACTGGTTGGATTCCCAGCCAGGGCACATAATCAGGTTGCAAGCCAGGTCTCCAGCCAGGTCTGTAGCTGGAGGCAGGTGAAAGGCAACCACACATTGATATTTGTCTCCCTCTCTCTAAAAAATAATAAAAATCTTAAAAAACAAAAAAACAAACAAACAGAAAAATGAGGATGAAATCCCATTTTCTAATTAATTACTAGATACATTTTCCCTTGGGTTTATCTCAAGATGAAGTAACCATACATATCACTGAATGTCTCTTGTTCTGACTAGTATTACTGTCACCTCCTTTCACTCTCAAAACTGTCTAAATGACAGTACAGGAGTAGAAGTAAGAAGACCTAACTTTTAGATTTGGCTAATTTTTTAAAGAGTAACATCACCTTTCTAAGTATATCGGCATTTTTGTACAATGTCATGGTGAGAAAGAAATGAAGTCCTGACCCTGGCTGTTGTGCCTCAGTGGACTGAGTGCCAGCCTATGAACCAAAAGATCCTTGTTTTGATTCCCAGTCAGGGCACATGCCTGGGGTTTGTGCAAGGTCCCCAGTTGGGGGCATGTGAGAAGCAGCCACACATTGATGTTTCTTTCCCTCTTTTTCTCCTTCCCTCTCCCTCTCTCTAAAAATAAATAAAATCTGAAAAAAAGGAAAAAAGAAAAATATATAAAAAGGAAAAAAGAAAAATATATAAAAAGGAAATGATGTACCGAATATAAAACTAGTTAACAAGCTACAGAACGCAACATACTCTAATAGGCATCTAAAAAAAGTAATCACTCCAAATGTTGACAGTGAAAATTGTGGAATAGGAAGATATAAGGACCATTTCTTCAAAGAAATGCTGAGAAAAGATAGGAGAAACTGTGGAATCAATCTGGAAAATAGCTAAAAGTTTATAGCAACCAAATGAATGCTTCACTGAGGAAAAAAAAAATGACTGAAACCCAGCAGGAGAGCTCTGTGGCATTTTAATTTACTCGTGTCCCCCATCCCCACCCCTTTCTGGCTTTGCAGCAGTCTTAAAGATGGCAGCCTGTGTTCTTCGTGTGAGTTTCTGGTGCTGGAAGGAGCAGAGCAGCCCTTGTTCTCAAAGAACTGTGGTTGTATATTTTGACATTTTGGGTGGCTTCCTGAAGAAAGCAAAAGGCCTGCCTTGATTTCACCAGACCTGGAATTCTCTCCTTCTTAAGAGTTCCAAAGGGCAGAAAAGTGGCTTTGGTACTTTCGTTGAAAACATTTAAAGTAAATGAACCAGCTGCTGTCAACTGTGGCAAAGGGTTTCAGTTGGGGCAAAGAGCAGACATGCTTAAAGTCTGGGAAGAAAATGCTAGGGAGTGAATTTTGAAAAGCCTCTACGTATTCCTGGGAATCTAGAAAGCCATCCCCACGTTATGGTCAGGGTGCATCTTCAGAAAAAAAAACTGAGAAGGCCCTAAACCCTTGCTTTGGCTGACTGTCAAGCCCTATGGAAGCGGAAAGTACAAGCAAAGGCAGTTGTAAACTTCCAGGCTGAGTGCTGAAGGTGGGCTGTAACACAGACACAGCACCTAGTTGCAAAGACTGGGAATTTTTTGTTGTTGTTTTCTGTGTTTTGATCCAAGCATTTAAGAAAATCTCTGTTAAATCACTTGCTGGCCTCTAAGCTAGCAGAACAGGGACTTTAGTAACTACATACAACAAAGAACAAGCTCTTAAAAAATGGTTTAGAAAGTCACTTGAGGGGTTAATACATGGCTCTCCCACTACCCATGATGAGGTTTAGCCATGGAGCCCTTGGCCTGAAGGAATGTGTATTGTTTTGGGAATGGACTGTAGCTCTTGAGAGTGGCTTCTTGTCCTGTGACTGCTGCTTGACTTTTTCGTTCTGCACTAACATTCTGAGGTAATGTAGTTTAGAGTCCCATATAGGACACGTGCCTTTGTTTGACATCCCTTATAACAAGCCTCAGGAGGAGGTCTGGTTTCTCGCACTGACTCACTGCCATTGGTGCACCTCCCTGTAACCTAAGTAATAAATGGCATGTACACCAGGTTTTTTTTTTCCGGAATATCATAAACACTTAAGCAGCTTTCCATTTTGGGGTTCTTACACTATATTACTAAATAAGCAACCATAACCTACAATAAGTAGTAATAACAAAGCCTAAGGAGGGGGGAGGATCTAAGTTCTATTTGAACTGTCCAGTTTTCAACAAAAAATTATGAAGCATGTTAGGAAACAAGAAAGTATGGTCCATTCACAGGATAAAAAGAAATGAACAGATACTGTCAGTAAGGAAGCCCATACGCTGGACCTATGAAAAGAAGACTTTAAATCAATTGTCTTTAATATGCTCAAAGAGCTCAAGGAAACCAGGGACAAAGAAGTAAAGAAGACTAGAATGATGTCTCACTAAATAGAATATCAATAGACAGACAGAAATTGTAACCACGAAATAAAAATTCTAGAGTTGAAAAGGACAATAACTAAAATAAAAAATTCATTAGAGAAGTTCAACAGAAGAGTTGAACAGGCAGAAGAATCAGTGAGCTTGAAATAGGCCAACTGAAATTACCAGTCTGAGAAACAGAATAAAAGAAAAGAATAAAGAAAAATGAACAGAGTCTAAGAGACATGTGACACACCATTAAGCATAATGGGAGAGAAAGGGGCAGAAAGAATATTTAAAGAAATAGTGATCAGAAACTTCCCAAATGAAGATGCTGGCCTGCAAACCCAAAGGTCGCTGGTCTGAATGCCAGCCAGGGCAACATAACTAGGCTGAAAGCCATGTCTCCAGCCAGTCCATAGAGGCAGGCAAAAGGCAACCACACATTGATGTTTCTTTCCCTCTCTTCCTCTCTCCCTCTAACAACGAATAAAACCTTAACAACAACAACAAAAAAAAAACAACTTCCCAAATGAAAGACATGAAAAAAACTGTCAATGGAGAATTTTATATCTAGCAAAAGTATTCTTCATAAATTAAAAAGGAATCAACACATTTCCAAAATACAAAAGATGCTGCTAGTAGAGCTGCTTTACAAGAAATGCTAAATGGAGTCTTTCAGGCTGGAATGAAAGGACATTAGACAATAACTTGAAGCCATACAAAAAAATTCAGAACACCAGTAACGGTAACTACACAGGTAAATATCAAAGCAAATGTTCTATTTTTTGGTTTATAACTTCTTTTTCTTCTCCAATACAATTTTAAAGACGAATGTATAAAGCAATAATTAGAAATTGATGGGTTTTCAGTGAAGATAGCAATGTAGGTAAATGCGGTACTTGCATCCTCCTACGGACCACCTCAGAATTACAAATAAACTACAGAGCTCCCATTATTTAGAACCGCCAGGAAGTTAGCTTGAAGAAGTCTTTTTTTTAAAGATTTTATTTCATTATTTTTAGAAAGAGGGGAAGGGAGAGAGACGGAGAGGGAGAGAGACATCAATGTATGGTTGCTTTTCACCTGCCTCCAGCCACAGATCTGACTGGAGACCTGGCTTGCAACCTGGTTATGGGCCCTGGCTGGGGAATCGAACCTGCGACCTTTGGGTTCGCAGGCCGGCACCTTACCCACTGTGCTACCAGCCAGGGTGAAGAAGTCTTATAATTGAGGATATAAAGAATCTTGGCTGGTGGCTCAGTGAATAGGCACCAGCCTGCAAACCCAAAGGTCGCTGGTTCAATTCCCAGCCAGGGTACATAACCAGGTTGCTAGCCAGGTCTGTAATTCCTGACAATACAAAGAGAGAAATGGATCTGAAGAGAAAAGTGTCTGTATACTATGGAAACTAAGTTACTATTAATTCAAACTAGATTTTCATAAATTTAAGATGTAATCTCCAGATTAGCTAACAAAAGAACTAAAAAACAGTAAGTTATATGGTTATCCTAACCAAAGGAGGCTTCAGTCTCACTTTTGATATGTTCCATTTGAATCCAGGTTGAGCTTACACCAGGAAGAAAGGCTCTAGGATGCCGCTTTCGCACAAATCACAAGTTACAAGGAAGATGTTCTCTGCTGCAGAAACTCAATAAGGATTTCATTTCACTAGCCTTTGCTCTCTCTCTCTCTTTCTGTGTGAGAAGATAATCCAGATCTAAGTCTGAAAAAATTCACAGCACCAAAAACAACCTGGCTGAAAATGATGGTGGTATATCAGCATGTGATGCATATATCTAGATTAGAGAAGCAGAATGTCACTGTGAACACTCAGGAAAACAACAGAAACCAAAACTTGGGTCCTTCACAATTCTGGAATGGAAACAATAGCATTAGTAGGGTTAAGAGTTCAACAGAGACTGTGAAGTCTCGTAACTGCTCTTCTTACAACATATTCTCCAAATTGCAGCCACAGTGATTCCTCTAATGCATATGTGGGATGAAATCACCCCTCTGCTCAGACCCTCACAGGACTTTCTATTTCCTCCAAACTCAATCTCTGCGCTGTCTTGAAGATCTACCATGATAGTCTGCTTAGCTATCTCAGAGAGCTTATTCCCTCTCATTTGCCCCTGCTCTGCTCCAGCCACCAACTTGTTTATTGTGTCTCAAATGTGCTGAGATACTCTGCCTTAAGGTCTTTGCATCTGGTGTTTGCTGCACCTAAAAGAAGTGAAATCCTGGACATTCAAATGATTTTCTCCCTCACTTCCTTCAGTGCTTTATTCACGTATTGCCTATCAGAGAGGTTCTGGATGATCATGTTACCTAAAATAGGGCCTCCTCTCAACATTAATCTTTATTCTCCTTCCTCTGCTTTATTCCCATTTGTAGTCCTACCTGATATACTATGTATTTCACTTTAATTTACTGACTCCTCAACCTCTGCCTCATTGCAACTCTCCAAAAGAACAAAGACTTGAGTTTCTTTATTGCGGCATACTTTTAATCTGGAACAATGCCTAGCCTAGAAGTAATCAACTGTTGTGGAATGAATGGGATTAAATGAAATGGAATAAATACGTACCCAGAATACATGTCATGGGACAGGTTTCTTCTAGATTACTCAAAAACACTTCTTTTTTGTAGAACATTTTTGTGGGTTCATGTTCTGTCTCTTCTGGATGAATGAAGATGGGACCATAAAAATATGCAGCTCCATCTCGGACCCATACCTTTTCAATTCTTGGGAAGTAAAAAAGGGAGAAATTCCATTAAAATGACATTTTAATGAACTTCATTCTTGAAGGATTAATCTAACAAAAATACCATTAACCAATCTTCTTATGTAGAGGAGTTTCATTGGTTGTTTTGGTAAAACAATTTCCTTGAGTTTTTTTTTCTCTTGAAGCACATGAAGAAGATAGTTAGAAAAAGAAAAATGAATACCTGGCTATTAACCTGAGGGAAAAAATTATTTTAACATGATATATATTATACATATTACTTACTCATTATGTTTATTGTCTGTCTTCTCACTAGTACAAACATCCATGGGACTAAGGATATGTGTCTGTTTCATTTACTAAGCACCCTTAGACTCTAGCAAATGGGAGGTGTGTAATAAATGATTAGGAAATATTGAAACAAATACAAGGAAACTGACTCAAAGAAGTAAATCATCTGCAAATAATTTTCAGCTATCAGTGCTAGGACTTAAACTAAGATCTTTTTGAACCAACTACTTTTTAAAAAATTTATGTTTTATTGATTATCCTATTACAGTTGTCCTGATTTTTCTCACTTTGCTCCCCCCAACCCAGCACCTGCCACTCCCTCAGGCAATCCCCCCACCAATTGTTCACGTCCATGCGTGTTGTATCAGGGTGACTGTAGCCAAGATCCCCACCTCCACAGGCATGTATTTTTCTTTTCCTAGGTCACGCTTATCTAAGAGAATTTCTTAGTGTGTGTTATGTCATCACACAGCTCTGGTTGACCATGTGCCACCTTTGTTAATTTCATGTATGTATATAAGCCCCTGATGTTTAGGTTGTTTAGGTGGCACCATGCTTTGTCTCATGTCCTTGCCTGGTGCCATGAGATTTAAGGCAGATGATCTTGGCTCCCATGACTTCCACGTCCTCCTTGCCTGCAGCCACCAGACTAGACTGAAAGGCAGATTTGACTGTTGTTTTTGCCCACTCATGCAAGAAGCAACTTGGTATGAATTCCCTCTCCAATGCTCTACTATCATTTTTTGGTTTCAGTGAATCCAGTGTAAACATGCCTGAAGCTGGATTTCTGCACTATAATTGGAGTCACAAATAGAATTTGCTGCAGACTGAAACTATGGAGCAGAGGTTGGCTACAGTCATGGATGTGTGACTGAGTTGGAGGCTTGGGCACCCTGCAAGAAGGAACTGGAGCCCTGAGCAGCTTGGCTGCTACGATTATGGAATTTAGGGGTAAATGGCATTTTGCTTTCTAGGCAAGAAATGAGCAAGCTTGCATTGCCCACCACACATCTGGCGCTGAGACAGCAGCTCTAAATAAAACGCACACGAGTCTCCAGGTAATCATTCTGTTAGATTGTAGTATAGTGGCCGCTCGTGTTACATAGCCAAATCCAGAGACTTGCCATCTATGATCAGTAGGTGGCAGTCATACATCGAGTTACAGCATGTTGTGAGAGCACGGAATTTGTCATTATATTGATGATATGCTGGTTTCTGACTTTCTTACAGGTTTAGAATCTGCTGCACCTGCTTTGTTGAGGCATTTGCAGCAGTGAGGATGGGCAGTAAACATGAATAAGATACAAGGACATAGTTTATCTATAAAGTTCTTGGGGATTGTCTGGTCGGGTAAGATGAAGGTAATGCCAGAGGTAATACTGATTCAAGTACAGGCATTTCCAACCCCCTATGGTGTAAGCACAGCCACAGAGGTGGAGATAACTGCCTTAGCCAAGCATACAACATGGGTCTTGAATGCGACTAATTGCATCCTGTCCCTTCTCAGTGAGGAGGTCAGACAGCTACACAACATGGTGCTACAAAATAGAATGGCACTAGATGTGCTAAGAGAAAGGTATGTGCTTTGCTCCATACAAACTGCTGCATGTATATCCTTGACGCCCAATACAATATATCACTTGCTTTACAAGGGTTACAAGATGAGGAGTGCATATAACCAAACTCACCCATGACCCACTGGGGATCTGATGGGCCTCTCTAGCCTCAGGATGGCGTACAATCTTAATTACAACCTATGTACCATAGTTGGTATCTTCTACTATTGCAGCTTGTGTTGCTGCTGTGGGGTTTGGATGCAGTGCACCAGTTTTCTCACATAGGGTCTCATGCAGAAAAATCCTGTTGCCTAGATTGTTAGATAAGAATCCTAGAGGGGTGGAATGTCGTGTCAGGGTGACTGTAGCCAGGATTCCAGCCCCCATGCATATGTATTTTCATTTTCCTAGGTCACTCTTATCTAAAAGAATTTCCTACTGCGTGTTACACTATCTCACAGCTCTGGTTGGCCATGTGCCACCTTTGTTAACTTCATGTATATATATAAGCTCCTGTTGTTCAGGTGGCACAAGTGCTTTGTCCCTGGTCCTTGTCCACTGCTGCAAGACTGAAGGCCAATGATCTTGGCTCCTGTGATTCTCATGTTCTCTTTGCTGCTGCCGTGAGAGTAGACAGAAAGGCAGATTTGATTGTTCTCACCCGCTGTCACAAGAAGGAATGAATTCCCTCTCTGATGCACCAACATCATTTTTGGTCTCACCAAATCCGAAGTAAATCTGCCTGGAGCTGGGCTCCTGCGCTACAATGGGTCATGAGTATAAGTTATTCGGCTACTCCATTTCTTTTACTGTACTTTACGTCCCCATGGCTATTCTATAGCTACCTATTTGTACTTCTTAATCCCCTCACCTCCTCACCCATTCCCCCATACTCCCTCCCATTTGACAACCATTAAAACCCTCTCTGTATTCATGCTTCTACCTGTTCTTGTTTATTTTAGAGTCAATACTCGGTAAGATTCGTATTCTTCGCCATTTTATTGTTCATATGTTTGACCTTCTTCTTAAATAAATCTCTTTAACTTTTCATATAATAATGGTATGGTGATGATGAACTCCTTTAGTTTTTCCTTGTCTGGGAAGCTCTCTATTTGCCCTTAGATGCTAGATCACATCTTTGCTGGTAGAACAATCTTGGCTATAGGTCCCTGCTTTTCATTACTTTGAATATTTCTTGCCAATTCCCTCTAGCTTGCAAAATTTCTTGAGCAAAATCAACTGATAGTCTGATGGCAACTCCCCTGTAAGTAACTGACTGCCTTTCTCTTGCTGCTTTTAAGATTTTCTCTTTAACCTTTGGCATTTTAATTATAATGGATGTGTCTTAGAGCAGGCCTCTTTGGGACTCTGTGCTTCCTGGACTTGCATGCCTATTTCCTTCACCAAACCAGGTAAGTTTTCTTTCATTATTTTTCATATATATTTCCAATTTTTTGCTCTTTTTCTTCTCCTTCTGGTACCCTTATGATACAAATGTTGTACCTCTTGAAGTTGTCCCGGAGGCTGCTTATACTATCCTCATATTTTCAAATTCATTTTTTTTGTTTGTTTTTCTGATGGGTTGTTTATTGCTTCCTTATGTTCCCAATCATTGACTTGATTCTTGGCTTCATCGACTCTTCCGTTGTTTCCCTGTAATTTGTTCTTTATCATCAGTGAATTTTATGTTTCTGACTGGATCTTTTTTATGCTGCTGAGTTCCTTATTAAGTTCCCTGAGCATCCTTACAACCAGTGTTTTGAACTCTGCATCAGATAGCTTGCTTATCTCCATTTCATTTAGCTCTTTTTCTGGAGTTTTGATCTGTTCATTTCAGCCATGTTTCTTTGTCTCCTCATTTGGCAGCCTCTACGTTTGTTTTTATGTACTAGGTAGAGCTGCTTGACTTCACGTCTTTGTAATGTGGCCTAATGCAGTAGGTGTCCTTAAGGATCCAGTGGAATAGCCTCTCCTATCACCCAAGCCAGGTACTTGAATTGCACCTTTTGTCTGGGCTGAGCACACTCTCCTCTTGTAGCTGAAAACTTCCTGCTGTTGGCAGATCAATGGGAGAAATTTACCAAGGATTGGCTGTGATCACTTACCACCCACCTCCACTTTCCATGGAAGATCAGATGTGCAGGGGATGGGGGTGGCACTCCGGTATGGCTGGTAAACCCCAGGGTGCGCTGGCCCTGGGGTTTCCTGGGTGGTTCAGGCCAAGGCCAGACCCCACCTGTGTTTTTCTGGGGGCTACTCTGCCTGAGCTATAAAGCAATCTGAAATGGCTGCTACCAGTGCTAAGCTTGGAGATTCCCAGGCAAAGCAAAGCTGTGTATAGGCTGGCTGCTGCTAGTACTAGGTCTGGGGCTCAGAGCCCAGCTGTTGCTTGTTTGATAGGATTTAGGAAGTTGTGAAGCAGGAGACAAGACCAGCCATGCATATGGAAGTGCAACTTGGGTGAGCTCATTAAGTTGGGTGGGGCGGAACCTCTGGGGATCTCCAAGGCAGGTCAAGGGTGTTAGCCAGCTTTATGGAGTTTCAGGCATGATCTAGCTTGCTGGTTCTGTCAGGGGAGGGTTTAAAAAAGGGATAATGGCCTCTGCTTACCTGATACCAGATACTTCAGTTCCTCCCTTTATGTTACAGGTGCCTTTCAAGCTGTTACCCTAGTACTGGAGCTCAGAGATAGTGAGTCTGTGTGGATTCTTTAAGAGGAACTGCTAGGGGCTCCAGCAGTTTCTTCCACTGACTCAATCCTTGCTGGTTTTTGTAGCCAGAAGTTGTGGGGACTTATCTTCCTGACTTTGGAACTGTGGGCTGGGACCCTTGCTCTTGAGATATCCCTCCTCAAATTTTATCCACCACACATGGGTGTGGCACCAGCCCATTCCGAGTCTGTACCCCTTCTACAAGTCTGGGTGGATGTGGTTTCTTTAATTTCAAAGTTGTGAGACTTCCATTCAATTTGATTTCTTATGGTTCTGGGTGATGGTTGTTCTATACCTTAGTTGTGATTTTGATGTGATTTTGTGAACAAGTGAGCCATGTCTACCTATACCATCTGCCCAACTATTGCTCTTAAGCACTATCCTCAACTTCCCAGACCTCTCTCTGACTCCTAACTGTTGTTTTATGTCATCCAGCCATACTTCCATCCATTTATTTGTTCATTCAAATATCTGAGATCTTACTATATTTCAGTTACTATATTTGGAACAGGGGATACAAAGGAGAGCAAAAAGAGAAGGTCCCTATTCTAAGGGCATTTGTAGTCTAGTACAGAACCTGAGAATAATGCGATATGCGTTCTGAGAGGAGAAAATACATGGTGATCTGAGAATGTGTAATGGAAGACCTAACCCAGTTTGGAGGGGATAGAAGGTTTCCTTAAGGAAGTACCATTTCAAATTTAAGCTAAAGGAGCTCACCATATGAAGTGGGCAGGGAGATTTCAGGGTTCAGAGTTCAGTAAATGATAAGAAAAGAAAAAGGATTTCATGAAGGAATGTAAAGAAGGAAGTATGGCTAGCAACAAAAGCAGAAGTGTACAGTGAGAGAAAGTTGGATAAGTTATACCTGGGGAGAAACGTTTTGCCTTCATTCTAAAGAGTTATGAATTTTTTCTTACTGGCTCCAAATCTCTCAGAACCAACCTTATCACCCATATTTCAATAACACTCACCTGCCCACACGAGGGCGCACAAGGCCGTGTGACTTGATGAAGACACAGTCACCAACCTTTAGCCACATGTCATTGTAACGGAGCTGCTCAAAGTAGTGGCAACCTGGTTCTCCATTGGACATTTCCACTGGGACATCTTCTTTCTCCTGTTGTAAAGGAAACTGGTTGAAGATATGCAGTTGATAATCAGGGAGTAGAAGAAGGTAACAAAGAAAAACAGACTTTGCTTCATACTAACTTAAAAGAAAAAATAACAATAAATTGAAGCTTTGATGAAGGAAAGAAAACATAAGGTTAGGTTACTAAAATAAAACTAAGTCTTACTAGATATTGCATCTATTTAAATTTATTTTTATTGTATTTTTTTCATTACCAGTTATCCCACTTATACCCTTCATCCCTGTTGTCCATGTCCATGAATCCCTTTTCCTTTTTGCTCAATCCTTCCACTCCCTAACTACCCTCTAGCAGAGCTGTCAGCCTGCTGTCTGAGTCTTTCTCTATTTTGCTTGTTAGGTCAGTTTGTCCATTAGATACTATGTATCAGTGAAATCATATGGTATTTGCACCTATTTTGAATTTTTAATTTTCATAAAATGTTACTTCAGGATGCTTTTATCCCTCTCTCACTCCTTCTTCTATTCCTATAGCCTCTAGGGAAAAAAACAACACTGGAGAGGACTTAGCATTCAGAAGCAGCCTCATTTATGCATTATTATAGAGTGTCAGAAGCAAATTCTACACAAGTTCCTGCTTTACCACATTTACTGAGCTCTCAATTTCTTAATATTAATATTTTAAAATTTTAATATTATTTTGATTTATTCCAAAATAGAAAGGAATAGCATAGTCTCTGTGACCTAACACATATTCTGTTTTTGAATAAATTACAGGGTCCATCACCTATTGTCTGCTGTAATACATTACTTGACCTTTTTATGCTACATTGTTCTCATCAGATGGGGTTGTTAGGAAGCTTAAATGACAATCCATGTAGGTACATAGAATGTCTGATTCATGCAAGTTACAAATATTCACTATTGTTGTTTTATAGTCTTGGACAAAAAAACCAAAACTTTTCACTAATGGAAATAGAGCAGATAATGAACATAGTGCTAGGTGCTTTAACAACCTAAAGAAACTCCAGAATCCCAAAATATTCTACTGCATCTCCATTTCTCTGAAAATATCTGAAATACTAAGCTTAAAAAAAAAAAAAAAGTCTCCTTTAGAATGTCTAAATAGCCACTTGGGGTTGGTACCTGCAGCACTTCAGGAGCTCACACCTGGGACAATGGTGTGCATTCCCTGTATAATTCCAGTTCTGCTCTGGGTCTACAAAAAGTTTCTGGAGCCATACATATACCCTCTGTTAGTCGTATGTGGCCTAGAAAAGTTGTATAACATGGGTGGCAAACACAAGGCCTGGGACTGAATCTGGCCTTCCATTGTTTTATCCAGCCTGGCACCTTCATCCCAGCACCTTGTTTCTACCCCACTCACTTAACTTTTAAGGAGTAGTTACATTCATACAGTCCTAAAATTACATTCGACCCTTTGAAGGCAAACTCAAGGCTGATGTGGCCTGCAGTGAAAATGAGTTTGACACCCTGCTGTATAAACATTCCAATGATAAAAGCAAAGACAAAGTGAACTACAAGGGTGCAGACATAAATGAATTACCAACAAAAGGACCAACAGAAGTCTCTGACAAAAAGAGATTAAAGTGCTTGTCTCAGAAGACCTCATTGTTTTCAAAATGGACCAAATAATCTGAAGCACCTTTTTTTGTCATTGTCTTTGACATTTTCTCTTAGATCAGAATTCAGGATAGATAGTTTAGAGATTTACCTGATACTGATCAGGAAATACATGGTATTTATATTTAAAACGTATTTAGTTACATTTAATGATCTCACTTCTGAGTTTTTTTCTCATTGAAGTAGCTTTCTTTTCTATTATTGAAGTTTTAATAGTACGACTAAATTGGTCTACGCCATTAGACACTGTTACTAAATCAGTACCTAAATACCCTTGGGCTTCCAGCTTTTGTTCAGGTTCTTTGAATTTAAGTAAAGAGAGTATATTCTTACTGTAAGGCAGTGCAGTCAAACTGTATGGTGAAATGAAAGGGAAGTTTGGAGATGATAATGACTTGAAACATAAAGTTATAATTACTGCCCAACACAGCAGAGCCCTTTATCTACAAGAGTAGTACTTTCTGATTACTATACTGAAAAAATAGCAAAGGCAGGAAACAGAGGAAATTTTTTTGAAAAAAAAGAAAGAAATGGAACACCTTTTACACAAATGTCTAATGTATATTTAAAATTGTAATCCTTGTTGCATTCCATTTGTACAAAATTATTAAATATTCAGTTTAGGGAAAAAATAGAAAAGAATATCCAAATAATCTAATGTTTTGATCTTAAAGATTTCAAATGTGATATTTAAATATAAAATAGTCTTTGGGGAGATCCTTAAGAATGAAAGAGGTGCCACGCGAATGCTAGGTAAGGGCACTTGAAGGAATGGAAGCTGTGTATAAAGTAACTCCTGAGATTAAGAATACCCTTTTCTGGTGAATTAATCTACGACAAAGGAGGCCAAGGATATAAGATGGAAAAAACACAGTTTCTTCAATAAGTGCTGTTGGAAAAACTAAACAGCTGAAGGCAAACAATAAAACTGGGCCACTTTAATACCTCATACACCAAAAATAAACTGAAAATAGATTAATGACAAATATAAGACCTGAAACCACAAAACTCCTAAAAGAAAACATAGGAAGTAATAAACTCTTTAACACTGTTCTTAGCAATATTTTTCTGATGTGTCTCCTCGGGCAAGGGCAACAAAGGCAATTATAAAAAAATGGGACTACATCAAAGCAAAATCTTTTGCATAGCAAAGGAAACCACAAAACAAAAAGCCAACCTACTGAATGGGAAAAGATATTTGCAAGTGATATATCCTATAAGGGGATTAATATCCAAAATTTATCAAGAACTCATGTAACTTAACATCAAAAACAAATGATTAAATAAAAAGGAAAAAAAAAGGGGTGGGGTGGGGAGAGGCCCTGGCCAGCATGGCTCAGCTGGTTGGAGTGTCATCCTGTATACTGAAGAGTTATGGGTTTGATTTCTGACACATTACCTAGGTTGCATGCAGGTTCAGTCCCTGGTTAGGGAACCTACAGGAGACAACCAATAGATGTTTCTTTCTCTTTCTCCACCTCCCTTCCTCTCTCTCTGTAAATATATCCTCAGGTAAGGATTTTAAAAAGTGGGGGTGAGGCAGAGAACCTGAACAGATATTTCTCCAAAGAAGAAATACAGATGGTCAACAGACACATGAAAAGATGCTCAACTATTATAAAGGAAATATAAATCAAAACTACAATGAGATATTACCTTACACCTATCAGAATGGCTACTGAAAAGACAAGAAGTAAGTGTTAGCAAGGCTTTGGAGAAAATGAAATCTTACGCACTGTTAGTAGGATTGTAAATTGGTGCAGCTGCTATGGAAAACAACATTAAGGTTTCTCAAAAAATTAAAAATAGGAGATGGAGGAGCAGGTGTGTACACTTCGGAGGATTTCGAAATTATCTAAAAATACAGGTAGTTCTCACTGCCAGCCTTGATCTGCATTGGTCGGGTGGTTCAGTTGGTTGGAGCTCCTCCCGCGTCCCCTACCCCCAAATGAAAGATAACAATTTCATGCACAGATCCAGAAAGTAAATAAAGTGCACCTCTACACTGCAGAAGGTCACACCACTAAGACAGTAAGTCAAAGCAGACCAATCTAAGAAGCAGAAACAAATAAGAGTCACCTAAAATGGGGGGACAAAGAAATAAACCCTCAGCAAATGGAAAGGAGGAATCCCCAGGAAGAGTGCAAAATGAAATAGAGGCAAGCACCCTATCAGACAGGGAATTCAAAACAATGATGATAGAGAAACTTAATGAGCTCATTGAGCTCAAAGAAAACTATAAACAACTCCAGGTAAAGTACAAGGAACTTTGTGAGAAGTACACAAGCATTATAAAGGACAAAAAAACCTTCAGTAAGAACCAGGAGGAAATGAAGAATGCAATCAAAAGCAGGGTAGAGAAAGCAGAGGATCGGATTATCAAGCTGGAGATCAATGTAGAAAAAAATTCCCAGGCAATGCAACAAAATGAAAAAAGACTAAAGATGAATGAAGAGGTTTTAAGAGAGCTGCAGGACAACATGAAACGTAATAACATCCGTATCATAGGGATACCAGAAGGAGAAGAGGAGGAGCAAGGGATGGAAAACCTGTTTGAAACAGTAATGACAGAAAACTTCCCTAACTTAAGGAGAAAAAAAGGCATGCAAGTTCAGGAAGCACAGAGGGTCCCAAGAAAGATGAACCCAAACAGGCCCACTCCAAGACACATCATCATGAAAATGGCAAATTTCAAAGACAAGGAGAGAATCCTAAAAGCAGCAAGAGAGAAACAGCTAACAACATTCTAGGGGGCTCCTATAAGGTTATCAGCTGATTTCTCAACAGTAACACAACAAGCTAGAAGGGAATGGCAAAAAATATTTTAAGCAATGAAAAACAAAAGGCCTGCAACCAAGAATACTCTACCCAGCAGGGGTCTCATTCAAAGTGGAAGGTGAAATAAGGAGTTTCCCAGACGAAAGAAGTCTAAAAGAATACATCCCCACCAAACCAGCATTGCAAGAGATGCTAAAGGGTCTGCTTTAAGAAGATGAAGAAACAGACAGATAGGAACACAAGTACAAAGGAAAAGTAGATAATGAACAAGTACCTATCAATAATAATCTTAAAGGTAAACATATTAAATGTACCAATCAAAGTTGGATAAGAACCAACTTTAACTTATGAATGCTTTAGAATGATCTTGTTATAAATAGATTTTACTAAATAAGGTATAATTTTGTATATTGTACCTGCACTACTGCAGGTTAAGTTTTCTTAGATTGGAATTATTTCACAATATGGGAAAATCATGTTCTGATAACTCAGAAAAATCGAATGCAGTTAAGGAAAAAGAAAAAGTAAGAAAATGTGGATGTATATTACATTGAAGACATGCTATCTTTCTTATTCACTGTTACAAAATATGTGCTTATTTGTGGGTGTGTAATATATAGATTTTGTTAGCAATTTATGTTTTAAAGAGCAACCAAGTGGTCATGGGTGTGTTATGAAATCAGTCAAGCTTTAGGTTAGAAAAGATTCTGAGAATGAAGACCAATTTGGATGGAAGTTGCAAACTACTAAACTATGTGATTTGTGTACATAGACCATATATATTCTCATATTAGCATGTAAATTAGATGAGATTCCTTTGAAATAAATTGTGGAAATACACATTTCCAGTTATGAAGGCCCCCAAACTGGGGATGTTTGGGAAAAGAAATTAATGCTATAGTAAACTTTATTATTGAAATGTGAACATATCTAATCTCTACCTCAACAGACTCTTAAATAGTTCAGGGGTTAGTTTAGGACCACACAGAAAGTCAACCACAAGTTCAAAAAATAGCTAGAATACCATTATACAAAATTATTTAAATCATAAGGATTTTTTTTTTTTTTTTTTCACCTCAACTTAGTAGACATAATAATTTCTACTCTGGGATCAGCTGAGCACTGCAAGTGCCATTATTTCTGAAGGCTTCAACTTGTAAAACATATGTAAAGGAAAAACAGAGGGTACTGAAAGAAGTAAGACCTGCACACAGCCTAAATAAAAAAAATAAATCTACTATTTAAGATGAAAAATGCCAAAAAGAATAAGTTGTAGTTCCAGTGGCTTAAAATAAAGTTTGAGTTATATTATTTGAGGGGGGAGGATCTGACTCAAAAATCAAATTCCTTTTTTACTATGGGTTTGGCACTGTCTCTAGGACAACTTTCACAAAAGTGAGTTCTGCAATACACCATTTCTGTGATATATTTCACAAAAATAGCATTCCATAGTAAAATCAGTATTAAAGAAGAAAAACTGCTTAATCTTGCTACAATATATCTAAAATACAATCACTTAACTGTAATAAATATGTAAGCTATTGGCACATTTTAAATTTTTTGTAATAACTCTTCAAAGTCCAGTATGTGCTTTAAATATGTGTAAAAATAATGTATGTTAATAAATGTATTTTTGCATGTGTTTGGTAATATTGCAATTCATATTACTTAAAAAGAGTAATTCTTTAAACAAATGAATTAATGTAGGCATTTTGAAATAACAAAAAGAAAACTTTGCCTGGCTGGTAGCACAGTGGATAAGGCGCTGGCCTGTGAACCCAAAGGTCGCAGGTTCGATTCCCCAGCCAGGGCACATAATCAGGTTGCAAACCAGATCTCCAGTCATGTCTGTGGCTGGAGGCAGATGAAACGCAACCGTACATTGATGTCTCTCTCCCTCTCTGACTCTCTCCCCTCCCCTCTTTCTAAAAATAATGAAATAAAGCCCTGGCTGGTCGCACAGTGGTTAAGGCGCCGGCCTGCGAACCCAAAGGTCGCAGGTTTGATTCCCCAGCCAGGGCACATAACCAGGTTGCAAGCCAGGTCTCCAGTCAGGTCTGTGGCTGGAGGCAGGTGAAACGCAACCATACATTGATGTTTCTTTCCCTCTCTGCCTCTCTCCCTTCCCCTCTTTCTAAAAATAATGAAATAAAATCTTTAAAAAAAAAAAAAAAAAAAAAATGAAATAAAATCTTAAAAAAAAAAAATTAAAAATAGAACTGTTGTACAATCCGGCAGTTTTCCACTTCTGGGTATTAGTCCAAAGAAAACAAAAACGGTAATATGGAAGATACATGCACCCTTGTGTTCACTGAGGCATTACTTACAATAGCCAAAATATGAAAGCAACAAGAATCCACCAATAGATGAATAAAGATGTGATACATAGACAAATACAACATGCACACATTGGAATATTACTGAGCCATAAAAAAAAAAAAAATCTTGTCATTTGCAACAAGGATACACCAAGAGTTTATTATGCTAAATGAAATAAGTCAGAGAAAAAAAATTTCACTTACATTGGAATCTAACAGATTTACAGACATAGAGAACTGATGGTTGCCAGACGTAGAGAAAAGATGAATTAAGAGGTACAAACTTTTAGTTATAAAATAAGCCATGAGATGTAACATACAACACAGAAAATATACCCAACAGTATTGTAATAACTTTGTACACACACAGACAGGTTATGTAAGTGTTGCACTACACTGCACACTTTGATATAATATTGTATGTGAACATTAGTTAAAAAATGACTAATATTTTATTTTAGGAATAAATTTTTAAAAATATTTTATTTATTATTTTTATTGAGTGGGAAGCGAGAGGCAGAGAGGAAGAGAGACATCAATGTATGATTGCCTTTTTCACCTGCCTCCAGCTATGGACCTGGCTGGAGACCTGGCATGCAACCTGGTGGTGTGCCCTGGCTGGGAACCAGCGACCTTTGGGTTTGCAGGTCAGCACTTTATCCACTGAGTCACCAGCCAGGGCTTTGTTTTCTAAATTTACTCTTTAAAAGTTCCTGGAATGACTTGTCTTCACCATGCAGTATCAAAACAATGAGACAAAACAGTAACTCACACATAGAGGACCCTGGGACTTATATATTCTAGTAATAAAACCCACAAATCTAAGTTAATTTCACATTGGCTTCCACTGATTCCTTCTTTTAAAATTAATATCTCTATGAGTCCCACACATATTGGTAAAAAGAAAGAAATATCAAGTATTAGCAACAAAAATGGACATTTTTTCCCTAAAGATACTAAGAATGAAATTTTTCCCAGTTTTTACATGATCAATTTTAAAACTTTGATTATATAAAATAATTATGTTTATTATTGAAATTATTGGAAACAATTCAAACATTAGCACATGTAGCTTGGGTGGGCTTAGGGGTCAAGGTACAGCCTCTGGGGATCTCCAGGGTCAAGCAGTATTAGCCAGGTTGACAGAGTCTCAGATATGGCATCAGCTTGTTGGCTGTCAGAAGGTTTAGAAAAGGGACAATGGCCTCTGCTCACCTTGATACCAGACACTTCAGTTCCTCCCTTTATGACACTGGTGCCTTTCAAGTTGCTACCCTAGCATTGGAGTTCAGAGTAAGTAAGTCTGAGTGAGTCTGTGTGTGGGGTCTTTAAAAGGAACCACTAGGGGCTCCAGCAGTTTCTTTCACTGACTCAATCCCTACTGGTTTTTGTAGCCAAAAGTTGTGGGGACTTATCTTCTTGGCATTGAAACTGTGGGCTGGGGATTCCTAATGTGGGGCTGGGACTCCTTGCTCCTGAAATATCCATCCCCAGTTTTTATCTACCACACATGAGGAAGGGACCAGCCCATTCCAAGTCTGCATCCCTCCTAGCAGTCTGGGTGGATGTGTTTTTTTTTAATTCCATAGTTGTGAGATTTCCATTCAACTCTATTTCTTATGGTTCTGAGTGATGGTTCTATATTTTAGTTGTAATTCTGATGTGGTTGTGCAAAGAGGCTAGACATGTCTGCCTACACTGCCATCTTGATCAGCAGTTCCCATACAATTTTCTAACAGTTCCTGAAGTATATATAATGTTTTCATTCTCTCTTCAAAAGGCTTACTGAACTATGTTTACATACGAAACCTATTCTCTTGAATATAGATTTTCTCCCCATTATCTGCAAAAAATAAAAAATAAATAATAATCATCTTGTCTCATTGTCAATATTTTCACTATTTTTGTTTATCTAACTACATTAGCTACTTTCAGATAAATATAGGTAATGGTACAGCAAGCACCTTTGTCATATGTATTACTTGGAAAGGATTTTCTTTTATAGGCTTTAGGCACAGAAATAATTTTTTTTTAAATCATCTTTTGCTCTGGTTGGTGTGGCTCAGTGGACTGAGTGCTGGCCTGTGAACCAAAGGGTCACGGGTTCACTTCCCAGTCAGGGCACATACCTGGTCTATGGGCCAGGTCCCCAGTTGGGGGCACATTAGAGGCAACTACATACACATTGATGTTTCTTTCCTTCTCTTTCTCCTTCCCTTTCCCTCTCTTTAAAAAAAAGAATCACTTCACTAGTTAGTGGTCTAAGGAGATTAGGGGATAGGGGGATTGAGCAAAAAGAAAAAAAGGACTCATAGACATAGATAACAATGTGGTGACTGCCAAGGGGAGAAGATGAAAGGGGACTAAAGGGCAATGAAAAAAATACAAAAAACTGTAAATATAAATTAAAAAATCACTTTGAGGAAGTAGCCATCTAAAAACCTAAACAACCAGTGTATTTATCAAATACTTTCTCTTTTATTCTATTAATAAAATTAGTGTGTTTTCCTAATTTTGAACAATCTTTGCATTCTCAGACAAAACTCTCTTTTACTTGGTCATATTCTTAATTAACTAACTTTATTTCACTTGTAAAATTACTTGTCTCCCCAAGTGGTTTTTTGCCTCAGTATTCGTGAGAATAAACTGTAGCTTTTTATTTTGTCAGACTTTGGAATCAATATTATTCTGGCTTTGTAAAACAAACTGGGAAGTTTTCTGTGTTCTCCATGCTTTGAAGTAATATAGACATTATAATTATAGGTTCCTTAAAGGGTTAAAAGAGTATACCTATGAAATGATTGATCTGAGTTTGAGTGCTTTTCAGTGTTAGCTCTTTGACATTAGTATGGTTGGCAGTTTATCTCATTGGACTTGTCAGAGTAATGAGCGTTAGGAATTACTTTTAAATTCTACTGTTCTGTTGCCTAAGTATTAATTTTTAAAATTATTTATTTATTTAATT
This sequence comes from Noctilio leporinus, assembly GCA_004026585.1. Taxonomy (NCBI): domain Eukaryota; kingdom Metazoa; phylum Chordata; class Mammalia; order Chiroptera; family Noctilionidae; genus Noctilio; species Noctilio leporinus. Next base: position 78,636 of record PVIW01001507.1, on the reverse strand, counting down.
TTAGAGAGTAGGGAAGGGAGGGAGAAGTACTGATGCGCAAGAAAAATATTGATGGGTTGTTTCTTGCACACTCCCAACCTGGGACCTTGCCTGTAACCCAAGCATGTGCCCTGACCAGGATAAACTAGCAACCTTTTAGTTTGTGAGACGACACTCAACCCACTGAGTCTTACCAGTTAGGACCAAGTATTAGCTTTATCTCTTCTTTATAGTTCCTTTCTTTCTATTTGACTAAGGCTTTATATTGTCCATTTTGAAATGCAAAATTATTTTCTGTATGGCTATTATCTACATACCTTTTCCAAGTTAAAATTGTCTTCAGTTCGACTGTCTTCTGAGTTGTCTATGTTCTTCTCATCATCCCCTTTATCTGCATTTGCAAATACAGAGGCCACTCGGACCACAGGCAAAGGCACATCCCGAGGAACAAACCTAACCGAACTGATGGGCATGGTCCACAGTTTAATTTTCTTAAAAGATTTGGTTTTGGCAGAATACCGTGATTCACAGACAAAAACATCCTCATCTCGGAAGTTTTCTGGACATAATTTAAAATATTCCTGGGGGACATAATGATAAAATTAATTAGGTGAATATTCTGAAAGTCAATGAACAACAACCAAAAAATCCAAAAATAAAACCAACCAAAGTTAAAATGTTTAGATGGTTAACAACAAATAGTAAAGGGTGAGATCTAGCAGTATTTCCTTGATTCAGAATGACTTCATTAAAAACCTATCATTAAGCTTATTTAGCCTAACAACTGCTCCTTTGAAAATATATTAGTATTTTATACAGCTATAATGTTCCTTGAAGCTATGGGCAGGGCTCCTATACTTATATCTGATAAGATACACGAAAAATGAAACTTATTACCTGAAAGCCACACCAATAAGCTATAATAACCTTTCAGAAAATATCCTTAAAAATTGTTCTGACAACATAAAAAAAATTAAGCTAATTGTATATAGCTACATAGTGTAGGCAGCAAATGGTCTTTTACCCTCATGTTCATGTTAAGTTCTTCCTAAAATTTTATATATAGCCATAAACACACAGCTTTAAAAATTTTTCCAAACAGTTTAAAACAGAGCTCCCACTTTTATAAATATGATTTTGCGGTGTGTATAAATTTTACTTCCATGGAACAATTTATACTTTTGGGACTAATGAGTTTCTTACCTTGACAAACATGACCACACATTTTCCTAGAATTTTACTAACAGGAACTTTATTGTAATAGTCACTCTTAAAAACTTCTTTTTCTAGGAATTTTCGTGTTGCCAGATGGAATGTTTCATTTGGCCGATAAAACCAACAGCCATACAACCATTTTTCCCCTCAAAAACAAAGAAAGAGATAATTACCACTAGCAGAAATCACATATTCTTTCAAAATGAGCAAATTCATCCATTTTGCCATGGCCTGAACCTACCAAGTTGTTTTTTGACCATGTTCCTTAATACAATCATCTGATGAAGTGTAATAAGGCCTAAAAAATGCTACTTTCCCCCTCATATTAAAAGATACATAACATAGGCCCTGGCTGGTAGCACAGTGGATAAGGCAAACCCAAAGGTTGCTGGTTCGATTCCCAGCCAGGGCACACAGCCATGTTGCAAGCCAGGTCTCCAGCAAGGTCCATAGCTGGAGGCAGGTGAAAGGCAACCATACATTGATGTCTTTCTCCCTCTCTTCCTCTCCCCTCTCCTCTCTCCTCTCTCTGAAAAATAATAAATGAAACCTAAAAAAAAAAAAAAAAAAAAAAAAAAAAAAAAAGAAAGAAAAAGATAAATAATACAAAGAATGAGGAAAGTGATGAGATCTGCTCTGCTGAGGTCAGGAACATAAACGTATTTCATATGATGAACAGCTGAAAGAACTGGATTGCCTGGATTACATTTCTGCCTGCTTTGGGCTTCATTGACTCCATTCTCCATGCCTCAAGTTAAAGGTAATTGTTTTAAGGAAACTCTTTTGAAACCAAATTCTAAGCCAAGGGACATGTGTCTCTATAATCAATTAAAAAAAAAATTTTTTTAATTTACTATTCTCAGACAGAGGTAAAGGGAGGGAGGCAGAGAGGGAGAGAAACATCAATGTATGGTTGCCTTTCACCTGCCTCCAGCTATGGATCTGGCTTGCAACCTGGTTACGTGTCCTGGCTGGGAATTGAACCAGCAACCTTTGGGTTCACAGGCCGGCATCTATCTACTGAGCCACCAGCCAGGGACTTTTGATAATCTTTTATTTGTGATTTTTACTGGAGTGGTTTTGCCAGGGGCAAAACATGAGACTTATGTTCTGAATCCCTGCCACCTACAGAGCTTGGCTCATGGTGTGTTTTTAATAAATATTGAATGAATTAAATCTCAACTAGACTTCAAGAAGTTACATTTCTCTTGACTCAACTGTGCCTTTGCTCCATAGTCTTTGATTCTGTTTTTCATACAGTGGGTGCTTCATTCTATTTTATACATTGTAAAATGACTACTGTCAGAAAACATAAAATGTCTGAATTACCGTTTCCTTCTATGAGGACCAAGGAATAAAACAGTCACATCTCACAGATCTGCCCTTTGATTTAAAATGAACTTACCAGCAGAATCTTCCCACAGTCTCTCAATACAGACTATATGAGGTTGTAGGTTGGCTTCTGAGGGCTCTACATAGACATAATCTCCCACATGATACATGCTGTTCTTAAAGCTGCAGTCCTGGCTATATGTGCGATGTAAGCCTGAGAGCCCTGCAGCACCTGAGGAATCTTCACTCTTTTCAGCCTCTTAGGTAAAAAGACAAGGAGGTTCTCATTAAAGGAATGTTGGAATCATATGGAGGATTTAAACAACACATACTAATACATTACTTCTTGTCTAGACACTCAAAGGCAAGACTCAAGACAAATAACAGGATATCCATATTCCCAACAGCCTCTACTGGAAACTGTCTTCTTGATTTACAGCTAACTGCCATTAATTTAAATAAATACATTAAATAAAGGATCTACAAAATAAAAATGATTATCACAATAATACATGTTCAGTGTAGTCATTCAGGATGATACATAAAAGTATAAATGGGCCACTTGTATATCAGGTAATCCTGGAAATAATCTCATATGTACTTCATCTTCATCTTTTTTTTTTTTTTAAAGATTTTATTTCATTAGTTTTAGAAGGAGGGGAAGGGAGAGAGGCAGAGATGGAGAGATATCAATGTATGGTTGCTTTTCACCTGCCTCCAGACACAGACCTGACTGGAGACCTGGTATGCAACCTTGTTATGTGCCCTGGCTGGGGAATCGAACCTGAGACCTTTAGGTTCGCAGGCCGGCACCTTATCCACTGTGCTACCAGCCAGGCATCTTCATCTTAATGCCTCTGAATTCATTTTCCCTAACAGTTACTACATGAATATGGCACAATTAATGGACTATTTGAATTGAGAAAATATGGGATATGTATATAACACAATATACTATAAACCATATACATACACACTTAATATAACATGAACATTTCCCCCGAGATTAAATGCTTTCCAACAAGACTTTTATTTTTGTTAAATAAGACTTTTATTTTCCTGAAAGTAAAGCTCTGCTAACATCTTTGATTACTTCCTTAATTTTCTAGAAAGAGAACGGCTGGAAATAAGCATTTTAAATGTTTTTTGTTTGTTTTCAATGTATGGTTGCTTTTCATGTGCTTCCAGATACAAACCTGGTTTTCGACCTGGCTTGCAACCTGGTTATGTGCCCTGACTGAGAAAGTGAACCAGCAACCTTTGGGTTCCCAGGCTGGCGCCTTTCCACTAAGCCACCAGCTAGGGCTTTGTTTGTTTGCTTTTTTGTTTTAAATGCATACTACAAATTGACCCCTAAAAGTCTGTACCAATTTAAGTCCCTCACTGTTTAGCTACAAGAGGTAGTTTATCCATTTCCTCTCTAACACTGGTATACTCAATCCTTATACTTTTGTTAAAGCTTTGTTAATTTTTGGTAGGAAATGTTATCTAGTAGTTTGTTAATCAACTGAATCCCTGTGACATATGCAGCATATTCATAAGGTTCTTAAAAATTTTTATGCCAGCAGGAACACTGTTAACTGGGCTGAAAGGGAACACAGGGTACAAAATGAAAGAGGGCTCCTTATACACCCAAATTCTAGAGACAGGAAAACAGGCTGATAAAACAATGCAGCTGTAAACTCATGCTATCTTTCATGAAAAAGAGTTATTCATATGGCAGAGTACAGAGTTTCAGAAGACTGTTTTCCAAGCTGTGAAATTGAATGAAGTCTGCCTGGCTGGATTTCAAAATTGCTTGGAACTGATGACTTTTTCTGTCCACTTTTCCCTTCTAAATGGAAATATCTCTCTTAGCCTATGTATGTCTCATCACTATATTGTAGAAGCAGAAAATTATTTTTCTTTGTTTCTTAGGTCCGCAGATAGAGGGGAATGGTATCCCAGGCTGAATCATGCTTAGAGCCTCAGGCATACAGAATTTAAGTAATAAGATCTGGGACTTATGAGCTAATGATATTTAGATGAGATTTTGGTATCTGGTAGAGGAATCTCACTATAATAAATATCTAAAAAAAAGGAAGTGACTGGAACAGGGCAGTAAGCAGAGGCTGAAAGAATTATGAGACACATGATAGAAAATTTAGCCTAGGTTGCCTTAAATAGACTGTAGAGAAATGGCAATCAACAACTTTGCAGTTGAAGACTCAGAAGAAAATGAGAGAAAATATTATTAGAAAGCAGAGGAAAGGGGAACCTTGTTTTATACAAAGTGGTAAAAAACTTAGCACAACTGTGTCCTGCAGTTATCTGGATCCTAAACCTCCTGGGCTGATCTTTAGTTATCTTTTCCTTTCTTTATGCTCTTATGTTGTTGCTCTATTCCTTTGGAGATTTCTTCAACTTTATCTTCTAATCCTTCTCTATATTTTCCTTTCTGCTATCATTGAAAACATTTTTAATTGAATAAATTTCACACATAATGTGTAAATTTAAGGTGTACAGTGTTACTTTGATACATTTATATATTGTTGCTGTTGCAGTGTTATTTATATAATTACAGTATAATATTATTGTCTAGATAACTTTTTTAAAAAAAGATTTTATTTATTATTTTTTAGAGAGAGGGGTAGGGAGAGAGGCAGAGGGAGAGACATATCAATGTATGGTTTGTCTCCAGCTACCAATCTGGCTAGAGATCTGGCTTGCAACCTGGTTATGTGCCCTAGCTGGGGAATCAAACCAGCAACCTTTGGGTTTGAAGGCAGGTGCCTTACCCACTGTGCCACCAGCCAGGGCCCTCAAACTAGTATTTTTAAGTTGATAGAATTACAATTAAAAAAAAAAAAAAAAGTTTCCTTCTAGTTATGAGGTTCAGCCAAAAGATCGTCTACTTATCTGGCCTAGAGTCTAAGGAGAGCCATGCTGCTAAAACAGTGGCACAAAACCTTGATGCACTTAGAGCAACTGAGAGTGGCTTTAGCTCCAGCTGGGCCCCTTAGATACTTATCTATCAACAGTATTAATCTCCCCACTTGTGAATTAACTGACTCTGTTCCTGAAATATTAGGGTAACTGCTGTGTCGCATGTAACTTCCAGTCTTTTCCAGTCTGATGACCAAATTGATAATGATAAAAATTTTCCATCTTACCATGTCTATTTTGAGAGCATCAATACACTACCCTGAGTCCTCATTTAAACAAAAAAGATTCTTCTCCACAGCTAATTATAGACAAGCTAGAAAAGAGTATGGTATATTCATATTTAGTAAAATGAAAAGAAACCAACCTCTTTTTTCTTCTTCTCGTTTTAGTTTATCTTCCTCTATTTCTTTTGGTAATTTTTCCTTTTTCTCTTTCTCCACATCATTATGCAAATGTTTTGTAGTATAGCTGAGTGCCGGTGAAAGAAGGATCTCTCCATTTTTGCAGAGCTCATCACGAATTTTAATAAAAAACTGCTGAAGTTCTACTGCATCTTCATATATTTCGGAATCTGTCCTATAACATCAAGAGTACTTAATGATACACAAGCTGCTACTTAAAAAAAAATTCATTTATTTACTTATTTATTTTTAGTGAGAGGGGAAGACAGTGAGAAACAGAGGGAGAGGAACATCGATGTGAGAGAAAAACATCAATCAGTTTTCCCTAAGGACCAAACCTACAACCTAGGCATGTGCCCTGACTGGGAACCGAAACCATGACTTTCCGCTTTGCAAGGTGATGTCTACCCACCTGAACCACACGAGTCAGGGCACAAGCTGCTTCTTTTAAATACCTCAATTACATGTTAAATTCTATCGACTGCTTTTTCTTTTTTTTAAAGATTTTATTTATTATTTTCTGAGAGAGGGGAAAGGAGAAAGGCAGATAGGTAGAAAAACATCAATGTATGGTTGCCTTTCACCTGCCTCCAGCTACACACCTGGCTGGAGACCTGTCTTACAATCTGGTTATGTGCCCTGGCTGGGAATCGAACCAGTGACCTTTGGGTTCATAGGCTGGTGCCTTATCCACTGTGCCACCAGCCAGGGCTATCAACTACTTTTTTTTTTTTTTTTTTTAATTATTTTCAGAGAGAGGGGAAGGGAGAGAGGCAGAGAGGGAGAAACATCAATGTATGGTTGCCTCTCACCTGCCTCCAGCTACGAACCTGGCTGGAGACCTGGCTTGCAACCTGGTTATGTGCCCTGGCTGGGGAATCGAACCAGCGACCTTTGGGGCCCACCTTTGGGTTCGCAGGCCGGTGCCTTATTCACTGCACCACCAGCCAGGGTAATTTTTACTTTCTCTTAATTGAGGGACAAATAAAGTATATAGTATTAACAAAAGATTGAGGCAATGTCCCTTTTCTTCTTTTTGGATTTGTGTATCATGGTTGTCTAGGCTGGTAGGACTCAAGAGAATATTTCACCTAAACTGCCAAGTCATGAGGTCACCTATAATGGTTACAGATTAGTGTTCATTTTAGTTTCCCAGAAATAATCTCATAGTTCTGGGGGACCATCAGAGGCAACATAGAGAAAGATGGAAAAAATTATCTCTGTCATATTGAAAATGTTTAGAAGCTTTTTTCTTTTTATTTTCTTCCTTTTTTTTTTAATGAGAGGGCTGGGCAAAATAACTTCAGAATTTGGACTGGTAGAAATTTTATTACTATCTCAACCTACTGTGGTCTCTTGAAAGCTTAAATATAATTCTGTTAACTAAGAATACAGGGTCTGAAAAATTATTCACAAAGGTAGCCACAGACAAAGTCTTAGGGTAGAAATCCTGGTCAGGGCAGTGTGCCAGGCACAGAAAGCCCACCAATAGAGCATCAGACTTTGGCAAAGCCTTCAGAATGCTTCTCTCTTCATCAGAAAAGGTGAACTGGAAAGAAAATCTAAAAATATTGCCAGTACAACCAAATGGTATTTCTGGAAAGGTTTTTTAAATCTCTGCAGGTTATAGAAATGCTAATAGTTGTAGGAAAGCAATAAAAATAAAATAGACCAAGGGAAGAAACTCCTAAAACATTATTTTGATGCCTGCTTTCCGAAAAGAAATATCTGAAGACTATTAACTAGAAATTAAAATTCATTTTATAATAGCTTACAGTTTTACATATAAAATTAAAGTAAAAATACACTTCTGGTAATCAAGGTTGTAATGAAATAAAAGGACAGATTCATAATTCCATCATGTCATGTGGTTCAGTAATGGATGTTCCTTACAGAGTCATTAAACATCTGATATATCTTTTCTGTTTTATTTATTTTATTTAATTTCAATTTTTAAATATTTTATTTTATTATTTTTAGAGAGAGGGGAAGGGGGAGAGGAAGAAAGGGAGAGAAACATCAATGTATGGTTGCTTTTCACCTGCCTCCAGCTGGGGACCTGGCTGGAGACCTGGCTTGCAACTTGGGTATGTGCCCTGACTGGGAGTCGAACCAGCAACCCTTGGGTTAGCAGGCCACTGCTCAATCCATTAAGTTATACTGGCTAGGGATGTTTTGTTTCATTTAAATAAAGTAATATGAATGATTTATTAATCTAAGAGGCTGGGTGTGCCCTGCACGTACAAGAACAAAAACTCAAGATGATAAAAGAATTAACTCTTATTCTCCTTAACTGCTGGGTAATCCTCTTATATAAGTCAGACATTTAGTAGAAGAAAATAACTGAGATTAATGGAGAACTATTAGTGCTTCTCTTGTCCTGTCACTCTATGGATTTCCTTACCTGCAAGGGAGTTAGAGCACTTAATCAGGAATACCATCAGTATATTAGGAAAGCTAGAGACCAACTGGTTAGGAGTCAGTGCTGTGCTATTACTGAATACTGTTGATAGAAAAACCACTGTCACCTGAGCAAACTGTTCTCTTTTACACCTCACTGTTCAGATCTCTTCTATTTCAGGGTATGAAGTCCCAGGTGAAGTCCCAGTAGTGGTGGGTAGGAGTAAGGTATAAAGGAGCATGAACATTCTTCAAGATTAACATGAAAACCTATTGTGTAAGGACTTCACTGAATTCATGAACTTAATATTTCTGGAACATCTACTGTCTATATAGTAAATAACTGGCAATATAGTAAATAAAGCAATGGTTATCACTCACTCAACTGATGCACTGCCATCTCAGCAGCATGAATTACTCTTAATTATTATGTACAATATTCATTCACATAGAATTTCTTCCCTCATGTTTGCAACAAAGCTGTGGGCATTGAGATCAATATTTCCTTTGTATAAACTCTCTCCTAGCCCTCAAAAGCAATCAACAGTCATGTCAACAACATGGATACAAATCTGGTTAATCTGTAAAATAATCATGTTACCTATATAAAAAAAGTTGCTAATAATCTAAGAGACAAATGTACTTTGGAAGACACACAGAGCTAACACTAAGATGTAAATGGGGATGAGGCAGAGAGTGACTTTAGACTTAGTCTTTAAGTAAACTGAGAACAAGAAGTCAGAAGTCTAAGCTCCATGAAAGCAGGGTTTGTCCATTTTGTCTACTAGTGTATCCCATGCATACAAATATTTAACTGATAGCCACTCAATAAAATTTGTTGAATAAATGAATGCAGAATTTGACTACAAGATGCCCACAACTCATCCTTCTCTTTATGTCTATTCCCACTGTTGAAGAATAAACACCATTTCCTAAATGTGGCACTCAAGGGCCTCTCTAGTCTGCCCCTTAAATACACTATATTCATTTCCTAATCCTATGCCTTTACTCATACCACTGTTCTTATGTGAATTCCATCCATTCCTCCATTTTCCCTGGTGCCTCTAGTGAGGAGTTCCTTGCTCCACCATCTTTATTAAATATCAAGTTGCTATGTATTGTCTCATGCCTGGAATCATTTTTCCCTAAGCATAGGTCCTCTCCCAGTTGTCAGACCTCAAGCTTTTAGAGCACAGAGCTCAGCCTTATCATCCTTAGCTGCTCTCCATGACTGGTGTCTTGGTGTCTGTCTCAGTCCTAGCCCTCCATAGTGGGGAACAAAATGAGCTACCACACTTACTAGTTGTGTGACTTTGGGCAACTTCTCTCTGTACACCACTTCTTCGTGTGCAAAACAGGAAGTTTATTACCTACCCAGAATAGCTATTACAAGGGTAAAGATGATCTACATAAAGTGCTTAGCATGGTGATTTACAAAGAGCAGGTGCTTAACATGAACAGCTAACATTACTATTAAGTTTTCCTTTGTGATCCAGAGCAAACACAGGCTTCACAGACTTCCCAAATGGAAGTACCCCCATGCCAACTGCCTAAAGCTCTAGCTCTCAGCATGATAACTGTTAAGTGCCAAGTAGGTAGTCTCTTAACTTTATATATTCCCTCAAGTGACTCTTAAGAGCACAAAGAAGATACACTATAATCACTGAACTGAAATTGTTTTAACAGTTGAGTGTACTACTGTTGCATGGCAAAGATATACAACAAATCAAAATTAAAAGAGAATTTAAGCTTGATGGGAATTTAAATTTGATTGGTTCTTTTAGAACATTTAATCTTAAAATTAAAAATTTGAGATAAAAAAAGTCCTTTTAGCTACATGAAATGGTGACCAAATTTAAATCAGTTTAATCTTAAGATATCAATACCTTAGAACTATTTTATTTAAAGTATGCTTGCATTGAATTCAACCTTCAAAGGAAACTCATGTTACTATTTCTCACTATAAACTTTATCCTTTAAAAATGTTTTGTGAAAGGCTGTATTTTAAGTTATGTTTTTTACCAGATCTTCAATTTTGTCTTATTCCTTCCTGTTATTAGCCCTAATTTAGATGCTTTCTCTCTAGAAGTTCTGGCTAATTAGAATTCAAAATAGTACTCCACCAATCATAGTCATGTACGTACCTAAGCTAAAATATTACACCAAAGCAAAATTCTTTCTTACATTTCACATTAAATATCAGTTTAAAAAAAAAAAAAGGCTTTGAAAACATACCGATTCATCCTTCTTGCCCTTTCTAATACTTCAAACATATGCTCTTGAAATAAATCAAGCCGCCGGTAGCGATTATTTTCAACATTCTTTCTAATTATGTCAAAAGTAAGAGGAGGTTTGTTTGGAAAGCTGGGATCCACAGCAGGAATTTCTGCTAATGAATCACTGTAACATCTTCCTTCATCATCCTGATGACTCATGACTGATACAAAAAGATTGTGGATAAGCTCTTGAATCAGCAAGGTCACATTTGGAACATGAGAGTCTTCATCTCCCTCCAGGTCTCTTCGAGTTTCAAGAAGGACTTTGTGTAGGACAAGAGCATCTTTGTAGATCAAAGACTCAGGCTCATTGTATGTACAGGCATTATTAAACATCATGACAAAGTCCTCAACCATAGAGTCTATATCTTGGTATTTGTTGGCCATCATATGACTTCGAATTTTTTCCATGTCCATAGGCTTTTTAATGGTCATATAGTAGTCAGGCAGCTCAGATCTGGAGGGAAGTCTCAGAAATATGGCACTGAGACGGCGACCCCTCTTATCAGTATAGTTCTTTACAGCTTCATAGACTTCATTTAATTTCTGCTGCATTGGAGTCATGTATTTTGATTTTTTAGGAGAAACACCACTCTTTCTACCTGAAAAAAAAAAGAGAGAGAGATTTAATGTTAACTGGATAAAATGAAATAAACGAGCCTAAATTTGTATATAGTCAGTAGAAAGGAACTATTCCATTTGTAAAGCATAGCAATTAAAGTATCTTATTGAAAAAGAAAGAACTGGAGAAAATCTAAACTATTTTCAGTAATCATATTTTTGGTCAGAGAATAAGTACTGTTATGTTGACACAGTTGTGAATAAGGTATAATAAAGCAAATGAATTATTTATGGGACATTCTAATTCCATCACCTGTGGTATCCTTGAGAACTGAGAGTTTTATCATGAGTGAAAAAAAGAGATGCAGATGTTAAACAAGGACATTAAGCCCTGGCCAGTGGCTCAGTGGAAGGTACTGGCCTGTGAACCCAGAGGTCACTGTTCAATTCCCCAGTCAGGGCATACAACCAAGGTCTCCAGCCAGGTCGGTAGCTGGAGGCAGGTGAAAGGCAACCGTACATTGATGCTTCCTTTCTCTCTCTAAAGATAATGAATAAAATCTTTAAAAAAAATAAACAAAACAGAAAAGGACACTGAATAAAAACCTTGCAGCCTTAAATGTCATTTCAGAGCATCAGTATGAACTTATGTATTTATCTTTAAATATAAAACATTCAGCCCTGGCTGGTGTGGCTCAGTGGATTGGCGCCAGCCTGCAAACCCAAGGGTGGATGATTCGATTTCCAGTCAGGGCACATAATCAGGTTGCAAGGCAGGTCTCCAGCTGAAGACATGTGAAAGGCAACCATAATGAACAAATCTTAAAAAACAAAAACAAACAAAAAATACATTCACACACTTTCCTAGTTTGTCCACTGAAAATCAAACAATGACCAATCCAACAGTATATCCCTAAATAGTTTCGACTACATAGACTGTAGTTTTGAAATTCTGATTTTAAATACTAGTGTCGTTGGCCAATGGCCAATTCCCAGTCATTTACAAAATAAGCCTAGAATAACTTTTATTGTTTAAAACAATTTTATTTTTATTTATTTTTAGAGAGAGGGAAAGGGAGGGAGAAAGAGTGGGAGAGAAACATTGATCAGTTGTTTCTTGCATGCCCCCCAAATGGGGACCTGGCCCATAACCCAGGCATGTGTCCTGACTGGGAACCTAACAGGTGACCTTTTGGTTCACAGGCCAGTATTCAATCCACTAAGCCACATCAGCCAGAGTACCTTAAAACACTAGACAATAGAAACATCTATTAATGACTTCTTATCATGCTCATGTCAAAAGAACACAGCAGCCAGCCTGGGACAACATGAGCATCAATAAAGACAATAACTACAATGGGTTAAAATTCAGCAATATGTTTAAATTTAGTAGTTCTTACTGATACATAAAAACAAACAACTAGGTAAATGTTGGAGGACGTTAGTAAAACAATGCCGTATTCTGAAAACTGTTAAACTAGGGGGTAAAAAATCTAACTTTTATCCTTTCAAAAACGAGTAAGACAAAGAAATCAAAAACTGTATCACCAGGTAATCAAATATTGGATGAGGCAAAATTTCTCTATATTAAGTATTCTAGCTAGTAACTAAGCAGGAAATGTTAACATGAAACTGTAACTATTTTTACATCTCTTTAGTGAATCAACAGATGAGCATCAATAGTTGTTAACATAATGAACAGAGACAATCAGATAGAAGTTGGATTGTGTGCCACAGATAGGGGACAAGGATGAAATATAAACCTTATCAAGTCTCTGGTTCCAATTACAGAAAATAAAAGGCCAAAAGAACACACTAAATATAGCAAAGGGATGCAATTAGCAAACCTAGACTGTGGGCAACTATAGCACAAACCTACATTCTTCAACAATAAACTGCAAGAAAAAATAAAAAGAAGTGGAGAGGAATTTACAGATCAAAAGAAGTATCGCTCAAATGCAATCAGTAAACCTTCTTTGGATTCTACCTCATCCAGGCATTGCCCTAAATGTGATGCAACGTAAGTGTAGAAAATCTATTATAAAACATCCTTGCCAAGCTGAAATGGAATCCCGTCAAGCCTTTAGAATTAACTTCCATTTGTAAGAGTTAAGGGCAATAAAGGAAATAATTAACATCAAAAGAAGAGAAATGACTAATCCAGAATTTGGAGCTGTACAAGAAAGTGACCTGGATCCTAATGGGCCTAATAGCATGAGGATAAAAAAAGGAGGGGAACTACTGTAGATTATGAGTTTAATGGCATTAACAACCAAATGTAATAAGTAGAACTTAATCAGATTCTAATATGAAGAAATCAAATGTAAAAATAACATTTGTTAGGTAATCAGTAAAATCTGTCATGTTATTAGATGAGACCCAGAAACTGACTGATTAATTTTATTAGGTGTGATAGTGACTTCAGGGTTATTGAAGAAAATCCAGGCACCAGCCTGCAAACCCAAAGGTTGCTGGTTCGATTCCCCAGCCAGGGCACATAACCAGGTTGCAAGCCAGGTTTACAGCTAGGTCTGTAGCTGGAGGGAGGTGAAAAAAGGCAACCATATGTTGATGTCTCTCTCCCTCTCTCTAAAAATAAAAATAATAAAGTCTTAAATTTTTTTTTTTAAATACAATAATGAAAAAAAAAAAAGAGAAAATCCAGTGGACCCTTGAACAATGTAAGTTTGAACTATGAGGCTTCTCTTATACATAAAAGTTGTCAATGAACATATAGTTGTCCTTCTTTATCCCTAGTTTTTAAATCCACAGATTCAACCAACCCTAGATTAAAAGCAGTATTTTTAAATCCTATAGTGAGAATCTGCGTATGAAGACTCACTTAAATTATATGGAGATTTTAGGCACACACCCCTAGGCCCCATGCTGTTCAAGGGTCAACTGGATCTGTGTACTTTATAGATGCAAACTATGTAGAAATAAAATGATGTGACTGGATTTCTTTAAAATAATTTAAATTAAAAAAAGAGAATAATGAAATATAGGAAATAAGTTTGACAATACTGAGCAACAGGTATGGCATACAGGGATTCATTGTACCATTCTTTATATTTGCATCTGTTTGAAATTTTTCATTATATAGAGAAATGAAAATGAAGTTAACATTACACATTAAAATCTCCTTTGCTCACACTTCATCCAGGTGTGGCTCAGTTGGTTGAGCATAGACCTATAAACCAAAAGGTGTAAGTTCCATTCCCAAGTAAGGACACATGCCTAGGTCGCAAGTTCGGTCCAGGTTAGGGCATATACATGATTAGTGTTTCTCACATAAATGTTTCTTTTCTTACCCTTTCTCTCTCCCTTCCTTCCCCTCTCTCTAAAATCAATAAGCATGAACTGGGGTAAGGATAAATAGAAATTTATAACCTTTAGGTTTCTAACTTATGAAATTCAAGTTTTTAAAGTTATTTTATTGATTATGCTATTACAGTTCCAATTTTTCTCCCTTTCTCCCATCTCCTCCATGCTTCCTTTTTCTCCAGCAATTCTCCTCCCCTCCTTAGTTCGTGTCCATTAGTCATGCATATAAGTTCTTTGGCTTCTCCACTTACTGTACTATTTTTAACATCTGTCTATTTTGAACCTACCAATTATGCTTCTTGATCTCTGTACCTTTTTCCCTACTCTCCCTCTTCCACCTCCCCATTGATAACCCTCCATATAATCTCCATATCTGTTCTGGTTGTTTGTTTAGTTGTTTTTGTTTTTAAAGTTCATTTGTTGGCAGCTGTGAGTTGTCATTTTACTGGTATTAGTTATCTTCTTTTCCTTAAATGTATCTCTTTAACATTTCATATAATATGGGCTTGGTGGTGATGAAATCCTTTATCTTTACCTTGTCTAGGAAGCACTATATTTGCCCTCCCATTCTAAATGATAGCTTTGCTGGATAGAGTAATCAAGGTTATAGGTCCTTGCTTTTCATCACTTCGAAGACTTTTTGACAGTCCCTCCTTGCCTGCAAAGTTTCTTTTGAGGAATCAGCTGACAGTCTTATGGGAATTCTTTTGTAGGTAACTTTCTTTTTTCCTGATGATTTTAAGATTCTCTCTTTATCATTAATCTTTAGCATTTTCACTATGATATGACTTGGTCTAAGTCCTCTTTGGGTCTAGATTGTTGAGACTCTCTGTGCTTCTTGGACCTACACGTCTATTTCCTTTGCCAAATTAGGGAAATTTTCCTTCATTATTCTTTCAGGTAAGTTTTCAATTTATTGCTCTTCCCCTTCTCCTTCTTACACCCCTATGATTTGGATGTTGGTACATTTAAAGTTTTCCCAGAGGTTCCTAATGCTGTTTTTTTCAATTCTTATTTCTCCATTCTGTACTAGTTGGCTATTTCTTCCTCATCAAAGGAGATTTCCTCCAAATCAAATTGCTGATTTGAACCCCAGCTTCCTCCCCCTCACTAATGGTTTTATGTGATGTCTTGATTTCATTTAATGTAGTCTTCACTTCTTCTCTTCTGTGTTTGCCATACTCAGCCATTTCTGTGAACATTGTCACCACCAGTGTTTTGCACTTTGTATCTGTTAGGCTGGCTATTTCCTCCTCACTTAGTTCCCCTATTGGAACTTTGATCCTTCCCTTTTGGGCCACACTGCTCTGTCTCCTCACTTTGACAATCTCCTGTGTTTGCCTCTGTGTATTAGGTAGAGCTGTGGCATCAGTTACATTGTGAGGGGTGGAGTCTTAGGTATTTGTTAGTGCTGGGTGATGAGTTTCACAGCCTTCTGGTACCCTACCTACGTAGAGAAGTGGTTGAGAGGTAATAATGCCACTTGCTTGGTACTCGCCCCTTTTCCAGGCACTTCTCTTGCTTCCCGTATGCAATTTGATGCACTCTAGCTCTTGCCCTGGTGATGGTTGTCAGAGTGGTGGGTTTTTGGACATTCTAGGACCATGTGGGCCCTCTAAACAGAATCTCCTGAGAGACAGGCAGTTTCTTCTACTGTCCCAACCTCCACTGATTTTTACAGTCAGAGCAATGAGACTATATTATCCTGGCACTGGAACTGTGGACTGAGTGGTCTGGCCAGAGACTGGGTTCACTCTCCAGGTATCCCTCCTTTTACGTGTGGCTGCTTGATCTGCTGGCTGGCTGCAGCTACTGCCTTGTTGCTGCTGCCACACCCTCTGCCTTGGCTCCATGGTTCTACCCTCCTACCTGTCTGGATAAGTATTACTTCTTTATATCTTTGTTGGATTTCCATGAAGTTTGATTTTCTGGTAGTTCTGGTTGTTTTCTGTTTTGAGGTAAATGTAGTTCTTCTTATGGTTGTACAAGGAGGTGATGTATGTTTTTAAAAATATTGTTTATTGATTTATTTTAAAGAAAGAGGAATAGAAGAAAAGAGGAAGGAAAGAAGAGAGGGAAACAGAGACAGAGGAAGAGAAGGAAAGAAACATCGATTTGTTTTTCCATTTATTTATATTCATTGTTTGTTATACATGCCCTGACCAGGGATTGAATCCACAATCTCGCCATATCAGAACACCACCAACCAACTGAACTACCCTATCAGGAACAATTCTAATTTTAAAAGGCATGTGTCCCCCCTAGGTGGTGGTTCAGTGGATAGGCGCCAGCCTGCAAACCCAAAGGTCGCTGTTTTGATTCCCCAGTCAGGGCACATAACCAGGTTGTAATCCAGGTCTCCAGCCAGGTCCTTAACTGGAGGCAGGCGAAAGGCAACCATACATTGATGCTTCTCTGTTTTTCTTCCCTCCTCCTGCCCTTCTCTCTGAAAATGATAAAAAAGGCATGTGGCCCTAAAAAGTAGAAAAATGCTTTCATTTCTGAGCCCTGGCTGGTGGCCCAGTTGATAAGGTGCTGGCCTGTGAACCCAAAGGTTGCTGGTTCGATTCCCAGCCAGGGCACACATAACCAGGTTGCAAGCTAGGTCTCCAGCTAGCTCTGTAGCTGGAGGCAGGTGAAAGGCAACCATACATTGATGCCTCTCTCCTTCTCTCCCTTCCCCTCTCTCTAAAAATAATAAAATCTTTAAAAATAAGTTTTCATTTCTGTAAAACTTTCATATGCTTTTACAATTCCATGAAAAGATAAATACCTTAACTAGAAAAAAAAAATCACTTAGTAATCATACCCAAAGCTATTGTAAATGATAGTTTACAGTCATTTCATATAAAAAGTAGAATGCTTGTTTTCTCCTTTTCAGTAAATACAGCAGTAAAATATATGAGACAATACCACTATAATTTGTTGATTTACTTATCTATTTTAATAAGGTAGAAACTTCTTGTTTAGTCCAAAGGTAGTAGTTATTTTTGGTGTCTTCTTCTCCCTCATAGTTTTTAATAAATCTACTATCCACACACAAAACTCAAGACAGCTGAGTTAAGAGTACTGAGGCTGGACATTCTACCCACTCAAATTCTGTGTAGGAAAAGCTACTGGGAATCATTTTTCTAGTAATCAGCAGACAAACGTACGAAAACCAAAATCTGCCACTACATTCTTCCCAGCAACATACATAGAAGAAAGTCTCTGCCCTGGCTGGTAGCAAAGTGGATAAGATTCCGGGCCTGCGAACCCAAAGGTCGCTGGTTTGATTCCCCAGCCAGGGCACATAACCAGGTTGTAAGCCAGGTCTCCAGCCAGGTCCATGGTTGGAGGTGGGTTAAAGGCAACCATACATTGATGTTTCTCTCCCTCTCCTCCCTCTCCCTGGAAATAATAAATAAAATCTTTTAAAAAAAATCAGTAAAAAAAAAAGTCTCTACTTTGCCTATTTAATATTTACAAAAGCCCACCACATTCAAGAAGGTATTCTATTTCCACAGTTTACTTAAAATATGGGAGAGAATGCTTGGGAGGAGCATTTAACAATTAACATTATTTTAGCAAATCAGTAATCTATCCTTTACAAACTAAAAGGAATAACAAACTGGGAGGTTGCCTTACTCAGCTTGAGTTTGGGAGAAGCCATGTCATCATCATCAGGCAGTGGGCCCAGCTCTTTCCTTTTATCCTTGAGTAACTTCTCCAGGATGTGCGCGTCATTGTATACCTATATTCCATAAATATATTTTAAATTATTGTCTAAAATACTTCTGCTTGAAATAAAATACATACACACAGTTTTTAAAACACAGGTTAGAATAGGTTGGAACTAAAGAAATAAAGCTTGAGATCACTGCCAAGCAACAAAATTGTAGGGGTGGGCCTAGGCCTCAACTGGTTTGTTGTTTAAGCTTTCCAAGTGATTTTAATGTGTAAACACATGTTAAAGTTTGAGAACAACTATAGTAGAACCATTGCAAGTGTCAATAGAAGTTTTAAAACATATTTACATGTGTTTTTCTTTGTAAATCTCTTTCACTGGCTCTTCAAAGTGGCAGAGTTAGCTCAATCAAAGTTAAAATTAAAAAGTTTGATATTTGGAGAGCAATACCACAAACACTGCTCTCAAATCCCGTATTAAATGGGATTAAGCATCAGTCTGAATTCAGTCTGGAATCTGACCTGTCAAAAGCAACAATTTCTGCTTAGGAGATCTCTCTAAAGAATGAATGATTCAAGGATAGTGTATGTAGCCAAGCATATGGTTACATATCTAACGGCCTTCCATTCCTCCTGCAGAGGCTCTGTCCTTCCTGTCAGCTGCCAGAGTAGAAAGCTGAGGGAATGCAACCTCTTTTCTTTGGCTACCCCTTAAGGGTCACCTTTTTTTATTTTTTCCTATCAGTGGCAGAGAAGCAGCATATCAACCAATGGTAATGAGGACAGCATAAAGCCTTACAACAGAGAGTCATTTCTTTGCTTGAAAACATCCTGTCTTATTTTATATTCAAATGTAATAGCAGAAGAAAGAAAAATGACTTAAAATGTTATTTTATTCTGGGAGATTTAAAGTAGATAAACTAGAAAGATATATGAACCTTCATCCATGTTTAACTAAACTACAGCATTATTTACAATAGTCAAGATATGAAAACAACCTAAGTGTACATCAAGGGATAAATGGATAACGAAAATGTGGTATACACACACACACAACACACACAAATACTATTCTTGCCATTTGTGACCACTTGGAACTTGAGGGCATTATGCTAAGTGAAATAAGTCAGAAAGAGAAACATAAAGGCTGTATGATCTCACTTGTATGTGGAATCTAAAAAAAACAAAGTAAACAAAATAAATGAACAAAGCAGAAACAAACTCATAGATATAGAGAAGACTGGTGGTTACCAGAGGCTGGGGTTGGTGAAATGGGTTCCAAAGGTACAAACTTCCAGGTATAAAATAAATAAATTCTGAGAATGTGATTTATAGCATGGTGACTACAGTTCATGATGCTGTATTTCATATTTGAGAGCTGCTTAGATAATAGATCTTAAAAGTCCTCATGACAAGAAAAAAAATGGAAACTATGTATGGTGACAAATGTTAACTGGACATTTTATGGTGATCATTTTGTAATACATATAAATATCAAACTACTGTTGCACACTTGAAACTTAATACAATGTTATATATAAATTATACTTCAATAAAAATAAAGGATATGAAATAGAAAAATATCAAAGAAAGAAGAATGTATTTTAGCTATACTGATGAAAAGCTGAAAATTAAGCTAGTTTGTAACCAAGTTAATTATTTATAGGTGCATTTATGGGACTATTCTCTTTCTTGTATAATCATAACACTTGATGAACTATCCTTGAAAAAGTATGTCTATTTAGGATAGAAATAATAGTAATGGAAGATTTTAAAGTCACTGACTTTGGGTGCTTATTTGAACAGCAGGCACAATGCTCTGTATATACTATCTCATTTAAATCCTACAACAATCCTGATGTATGTACCGTTATTATTCCCAAACATATAGATGAGATAAATTAAGTTTAGAACAGGTAAGTTATTGGAGACTCCCTCAGGCCTGAGGGCCATGAGTCTCCATTCCCCTGCTCCATGGGCCCTCAAGGCGGTCCAGGAGTAGCCCTTCTCCCTCAACCCCAATAAAATCATTGCCTGCTCCCACATCAGTCTCTGGGTGATCTTTCAGAGCAAGGTTGCTCTAACATTTAATATCCCCAATTCAAAAAGAACAAGGAATAGGTTGGTACCCTCTTTGCAGGCATGATGGGTGGGGGATGGGAAAAGCTGAGCATACACACTCACCTGGCTTCTTGATACAATTTCTGGTAAAGAAAATTAATCAAATAGAACCCAGAGTCTTATAATATTCAAACTGTCCAGGACATAATTTAAATTTAAAAAAAAAAAGAAAGAAAGAAAAAGTTACTTTTACACAGCAACTAGCAGAGCAGAATTCAAATCTAAGGATGTCAGATTATAAACTTTTAATCTTTATAATATACTGTCCCCCATTTTAAACAATTAAGAAAAGATAAAGTATTAAGCCAGTCAGTGAGAAGAATAACCTAAATTAGGCCTCTAGACCTGTTCTCTCAAAATCCATTGTTCCATAAGCTCCCAAAAGAAAATGGGTCTACTCCAGGATTCCTACATGTCATTTACCTGGGAGCCTTCTTCATTATAGTGCCTGGCATTCCGGAACATCAACTTCATGTCCTCTATCATTCCTTCTTCCCCTGCATATTTGTCATTGCGGATGTTATGCTCAATTATTTTTAAGTCCATTGGCTCCAAGATGATTTTATAATAATCAGGATAGTCCTTTTTAGATGGCTTAACCATAAATAGATCACAAAGTCTTCTGCCTGAACCTGGCTCACGAGCTTCAAGAACAACATTGAATAAGATTTTCATTCGCTGCTTTCTTATGTTCTTTTTACTGTTAAGGGAGAAAGTAGAAAAACAGACAAATGAGAACAGATTCAGTTTTTAAGAAATACATGGATGAACATAAAATGAAACAAGTTAATCTTGTGAGGAGGTGCTTCATAATGATTTTAATTTATTGATTACATATGCCACAAACACGGTAAACATGCTGGAAGCCATAAGCAAACATTAGGAAAATTTCCAAAATCATTAAAACATAATGACTATGGCAGGAGCAGCCAATGAACACCAGACAAGTCTGTTTAGAGTATTTATGAAATGCAACGTTGAAAAAAGATCTTGTCTGACAGCCAAAGAAAATAAAATCTTACTATCAAATGAATATATTTTTTGTTTTTAAGAACAGAGTGAAAGGAAAATAAAACTATTGATTCCCTACTGTTAACAGTCCTCACTAAAAAGAAAAAAATCAACAAATGCACACATAAGAGTTCTTTCTCTTAAGATAACCATCCTGAACACCTGCATACCCTATTTACCAGAAAACAAAGTGAGGCTCTCGGCAGATTAGTATCTCTATAGTTGGTACAAGTCTCTCTTGCATTTACCCTGACAGGGTCAGGCCTTGCTTTCTCCCTCCATTGGCATAATTCCGTAATCCCAACATAATTTAAAGAAAAAAATGGGCACTGTCTGGTGTGCCTCAGTGAATTGTGCACTGGCCTGTGAAACAAACAGGCACTGGTTCAATTCCCAGTCAGGGCTCATGCCTGGGTTGTAAGCCAGGTCCCCAATTGGGGGTGTGAGAGAGGCAACTGATCCATGTATCTCTAGCACACTGATATTTCTCTCCTTTTCTCCCTCTCTCCTCTTTAAAAAATAAATAAAACCTTTTTAAAAAAGAAAAAAAAGAACAAATGGTCCAAGGTTCATCTGAGCTCTTGAGTCAATTTTCATCCCTAAGTGTAAATCCCTGTCTTGTTCTCCAAATTCCCCCAGTGAGGTACGATGCTAAGAAACAGAAATGAATGGTATGAAACAAAGTACCTGAATCTGGTATCACAGAATACTTAAATAATCAGTTCAGAATGAAATCACTCCTCATCCCAGTAATACCAAGCATAAGAATTCAATTGAGGCCCTTATCTGGACTGAAAGAAGATCAGCTCTGTTCGCTTTCTACTTCCAGTACACCACTCCCAGTTACCATTAGGCTTTTCTGCATGAAACTACAAATTAATATGAGAGTGAGTCTAGGGCATAGTTTTATGAGGTTTCTTTAAGAGAAGGAAAAGCTTTTAACTAAATTTTAGGGAAAATGCCAAAAAGTAAAAGAATGGCCAGTGGTCCATTTTTCCAGCTCAACTCTTGACAACAGGCAGCTTTAAATGGAACATACTCAAAATGCAAAATCTGTTTAGGAAACTACTCCAATAATTGATACTTACTGTTTAATTAATATTACTAATAGCATACTTTCCACATTTATATCATTCATGCTTTAAGGTAGTAATGTGTAACTGGTTTCCATCCTCAAAGACAAACAAAACTTTGCTTATTAGGATCACTTAGGATCTTTCTGAACAAACTTAGTTTTGTTATTTTATTTATATTTTTCCAGATCCTTTAATGGCCTTTGAGAATGAGTCTACAGGCCCATTATTTTAATCAGGCTGTCAGAAAAAAGACAGCTAAATTTCTATTCTCTTGTATTAACTGTATTAGATTAGGTGGCTGGTATGCCTCCTTTATGTTTTTCCAACATAGATGCCTAAGTTTCTTATACTCATGACTTTTGAAGTAACTTCAAAAATATTTTGAAATGAGACTGTTACAAAAAGACACTACCATATTCCTTATTTGATAATTTCTGGTTGTTTCTTCTTTTCCCCCCTATAATACAAGATATTTTTTCTTTTTCTAAAAGTATATTTTACTGATTATGCTATTCGAGTTGTCTCATTTTTTTACCTTTGCCCCTATGCCCGGTACCTCCCTTTCTTCCAGCAATACTCCCACCTCTGATTTAGTTCATGTTTATGGGGCATGCATATAAGTTCTTTGGCTTCTCCATTTACTACAACTTATGCTTCTTCTTCTTCTATTTTTTAATGAATTTTATTATTGTTGTATTACATTTGTTTCATTTTCCTCCATTGCTTTCCCCTGCCCCACCTTCCCTGCCCTCTTCCTGCAGTCAATCCCAACTCATTGTCCATGTCCATGGGTCCTTCACATTAGCTCTCAGCTGAGCCCTTCCCCCACTTTCCCCTTTCTCCCCCTCTCCCCTAGTCACCATCATTCTGCCCCCCAACCCCCTACCCTGTATCTCTTGTTTCTTTCTGCTCATCTGCTTGTTTTGTTCATTAGTCTCCTGTATTAAGTGAGAACATATTGTTACTTATCTTTTGCTGCCTGGCTTATTTTACTAAGCATGTTACTCTTCAGTTCCATCCACACTATTGCAAATGGTAAAGTTCCTTCTTTCTTTCTGCTGTACAGAACCCCATTGCATAAATGTACCAGTTTTTTTCCATCTGCAGTGCACCAGTGTTCCCTTTTCTCCACATCCTCATCAGCACTTGTTTGTTGATGATGGTCATTCTGACAGGTGTGAGGTGGTATCTCATTGTGTTTTTAATTTGCATCTCTCTGATGGCTAGTGATGTTGAGCATTCTTTCAAAAGCCTATGGGCCCTTTTTATGTCTTCCTTAGAGAAGTGTCTGTTCAGGTCCTTTGCCCATTTTAAAATTGGGTTGTCTGTCTCCCTGGTGTTGAGTCATATTAGTTCTTTATATATTTTGGAGATCAAACCCTTGTCTGAGGTGTCATTGGCAAATATGTTTCCCATATGGTGGTTCCCTTTTCATTTTGTTGATGTTTTCTTTAGCTAAGCACAAACTTTTCAGTTTGATGTAGTCCTATTTGTTTATTTGTTCCTTTATTTCCCTTGCCCTTGGAGAGAAATCAGTAAACTTATTTCTGTGTAGGATATCTGAAATTTTTTTGCCTATGTTTTCCCCTAAGACTTTTATGGTGGCACTTAAGTTTAAGTCTTATCCATCTTAAGTTATGCTTCTTGATCGCTGTACCTTTCCCTCATTATCCCACTGATAACCCTCCATATGATTGCCATATCTATGGTTCTGCTTCTGTTCTAGTTGTTAGCTTAGTTTTCTTTTTCCAGATTCATTTGTTGATAGTTGTGTTTGTTATTTTAACATTCATAGTTTTGATCATCTTCTTTCTCTTAAATGCATTCCTTTAACATTTCATATAATAAGGGCTTGACAGTGACGAATTCCTTTAGCTTTATCTTATCTGGGAAGCACTTTATCTGCCCTTCCATTCTAAATGACAGCTTTGTTGGATAGAATAATCTAGGTTATAGGTCTTTGCTTTTCATCACTTTGAAGACTTTTTGACAGTCCCTCTTGCCTGCATAGTTTCTTTTGAGGAATCAGCCGACAGTCTTATGGGAACTCTTTTGTAGGTAACTCTTCTCTTGGTGATTTTAAGATTCTCTCTTTATCTTTAACCTTTAACATTTTAATTATGATGTGTCTTGGTGTGGTCCTCATTTTGGTCTAGCTTGTTTGGGACTCTTTGTGCTTCCTGAACTTATAAGTCTATTTCCTTTGCCAAATTAGGGACGTTTTCCTTCATTATTCTTTCAAATACGTTTTCAATTTCTTGCTCTTCCCCTTCTCCTCCGGCACCCTTATGATTCAGATGGTAGAATATTTAAAGTTGTCCCAGAGGTTCCTAAGGGTTTCCCCACTTTTTTCAATTCTTGTTTCTTCATTCTGTACTGGCTGACTTCTTATGTTCCAAATTGTTGATCTGATCCCCAGCTTCCTTCTGTGGATTTTCCTTCACTTCATGTAGTGTAGCTTTCAGGGCTTCCCTTATGTATTTGCTGTGTTCAAGTCATTTCTGTGATCATCGTTATCACCAGTATTTTGAATTTAGTTTAGTGTCTGTTAGGTTGGTTATCTTCTCCTTGCTTAGCTCTCTCTCTGGTGCCTTGATCTGCTCCCTCTTTGGGCCATACTTCTCTGTCTCCTCAACTTGACGGCCTCTTGTGTTTGCCTCTGTATTACGTAAAGCTATGGCACCTATAATGTTGTAAGAGGTGACGCCTTAGGTACTTGACAGTGTTGGGTGACGAATTTCACAGCCTTGTGGTGCTGAACATGGAGGAGTGGTCAGAAAGAAAACAATGCAGCTTGCTCAGCACTCACCCCTTTTCCAGGCACTTTTCCCACTTCCTGTATGTGACTGGCGCCCTTCTAGATGTTGCCATGGTGATGGTTATCAGAGTGGGTGGCTTTATGGAAATTCAAGGACCATGGGGGCCCTCTAAACAGACTCTCCTGAGAGACTGGCAGTTTCTTCAGCTGCCCCAATCCCCACTGGTTTTCACAGAGCAATGAGACTGTATTTTTCTGGCACTGGAACCATGAGCTAACCATGATCTGGCCTGGGACTGGGATCGCTCTCCAGGTGTCTCTCCTGGCTTTTATAACATGTGATTCCTAGTTCTGCCAGCTGGCTGCAGTAACTGCCTTATCCCTACCATTGCTGCCACACTGCATCCTCTCTGCCCTGGCTTCCTGGCTCCACTCCTCCTACCCATCTGGAGGGTATTACTTCTTTTTATCTTTGTTGAACTTCCACACAGTTTGCTTTTCTGATTGCTTTTTGTTTTGAGGTAAATGTAATTCTTTTTGGTTGTGCAAGGAGAGGAAGCATGTCTACCTACGCTTCTATCTTGGCTGGAAGTTGGTTACTACATTCAATGTCACCTTGCTTTTCAGATTCTTCTTAGAACCCATATATGTTTCCTACCATTCTTCTCTCACAGACCATTAACTATAAATTGTTTGCTTTTCCCCATTTTGGGAAAGGTGCATAAAGTTAAATCCCAGACATTGTGACTGGAATACTCATTCTTCTCCTTATCAGTATCTTTGACCACAGTTAATAAAGTAAATCTTAAAGGAGTTCAAAACTAGGGCTGTTTATCATTGTGCTTCCAATATTTATAACAATATTGTCATAATAAACAACATGAGATGGGCCATAAAGGGTCCTGTGCTAAAATCAATACACTGCAGCAATTTCTCCATAAATAAAAGTCAAGTATCTTGACATATGGGTGCTTTTTCTAATCTGCACAAAGGTTATAAGCCAAGGTTATATAACAAGTCTGTTATAAGCAGAGACTCTGTTGTGAATTCCTGTTTTTCTAGGACCACCACCACCACCACCACCACCACCACCACCACCACCATTCTCCTGATCCCAAAACCAGCTGGAAACACTGGAATTACTGCCTCTTTTTGCTTCTCTTAGTTTAGCACCAAGTTTTACAGGACCTCCGTATCCCTTCTTGATCTGATCTTTCCTTTCAATTTTTCATGCCACAGTGTTAATCTTGTGCATGAAAACTTTCATTCCTACAACCGACCACTTTTTCAAATGTCCTTAATTATCCTTCCTCTGAAGCTATTATTATTATTATATGTATTTGCATAAAATACATACACAGACATGTCCTATTTATGTCCTAACTATAGTTATAGTTACAGCTAACACTTCTAACACATGCCATGATTGTACTAGGGACTATCTATACATTCAAATTTAATCCTACAACTTCAACAACCAGGTATAATTATTATCCCAACTTTGCAGATGTAAAAACAGAGGCTTAGAGAGATCATGTAAATACCCAAGGCTACAAAGTGAGTTATCAGAACTGAGACTTGAATCAATTGATAGTTAGTCTGCTTTTATCATGTCCTTCCTTTTCCCAAGTAAATGCTTACCAACAGCCTCTCTAATCAAAATCAACCCTGTTCATAGACTTCAAGGTAGCTCAGCATTTAACTTCCTCACTTCAGTGGTGTCTGCTCCTAAGCTAAGTAAATCCAAAGGTTCTTTTATGAGGCTTGCTACATTTCATCTTCAACTCTTCAAGAAATAAAGCCTTTTATCTTTTCCAACATGTTTTCCAAGACAAATAACATCTGTCTAAAAACAAAATGCAATCTACTGATTTCAAATCTTGATGTCAACAGAAACTACTAATCAGAGCTACATCTATTGAGTTGCTACATTGAAACTCAGTTCTAAGGGCTTTAAATATATGAATCAATCAGATCCTTTCAGCAATTCTATGTCAGTATTGTTATCAACTCCTAGTTCAGAGGAGGCTCATATCAGAGTTCATAAAAACTGGGATTTGGCCCTGTTCATTGTGGCTCAGCTGGTTGGAGCACTGTCCCTTAACCAAAGGGTTGGGAGTTTGATTCTTGGTCAGGGCTCATGCTTAGGTTGTCAGTTCAGTCCCCAATCCAGGGGACAACCCCCAGTCTGGGCATGTGTGGGAGGCAACCAATTGATGCTTCTTTCTCAGATCAATACTCTTACTACCTCTCTCTCTAGAAGAGCAATGAAAAAATGTTCTTGGATGAGGATTTAAAAAAAAAAACAAAAACAAAACACCAAAAAAACAAAAAAAACCCTATGATTTGGACCTGGGCAGGAAAGCTCTAGAACTGAGGTTTAACAACACTACTTCATGATGCCTCACATATCTATTTCTACAACTTCTTAGAATCAGAGCCATATATGATGAGTGATATAAAAGAAATAAAATCCATGGTCTTTCAAAAAAAAAAATACCAGAAAAAGTTTTAAGGAAAATATTAGGAAGATAATAACTAATTTTGTAGGATGGACTATCTATGGTAGCACTCATAAATAAGTTTCGAATGCCTAACTTAAAAGGAAAAACATGGTAGTGAAATCATATTTCCTAAAGTTGTTTGGACAATCATGAAACATGTCTATACAACTACACAATGTGCATCTTATGTAATTATTTTAGTAGGTTGTTTCCACATAGTTTCATTTGTTTTCAACCTGCCTGCCTTTTTTTCCAACCAACAAGTTCCTGGCAGGTACAGGTGATGACTAATGTTCTCCTTTATGACCTAAAAGAACAGAGTCTGGTGTTCTGCAAGCAACTGACATGCCATGAACGCCAGATAACAACAAAGGTAAAAACAAAAGCACCACACAATGATTACTAGCACTATATAACATGGCAACTCATAAGCTGCTTTTAAAATCATAAATAACATGCAAAATAATGGATGCTTTTAAAGAAATAAAACATGGACAAAATCAGAGACTGAGAAAATGTGTTCATGCTCAAGAAGCACTAACCCTATCATAGGTGTCAACACAGACAGACATCACTTGCATTATCAACATGATTTTAATCCCTCCACCACCCCCAAACTGTAAAAGGCATCCCTGAGAGGGAATCAGCACCTGCTAGCACCTGGATGCCAGAAAGGCCACCATCTTCTTACCCTCTACCTTTTGCTGCAGAAGCACAGCCACAATGACTGGTAAGAGGGCTTGCTGCCCCCAGCCAACCTACCACAAATTATGGCTAACTAACACTGACTTTATTTTACTAACTATACTCCTAAAGTATACTGCTTTCTTTATTCATTAAAAAAAAAAAACAAAAAACTAGCACCCAAATAAAAACCACTATTTCACATGCTTAAGGATTTATTGTTCACCTATTCAGTACTACTTGACCACACCACAGAAGGTTATACTTTTAAAAAGTTAATGCATAAAAAAGAACTGCACACCTGGATAGCCTCCTGAGACCCAACACCTCACTGTCAACAGTGTTCCTGGGAAAGTAGAAACAAACATTACATGTGAAGAGAAACAAAATAAACAACATTGGAGGGTCATGTATCAACTAAATATGGTTGAGAAAAAAAGGATTATTAAACCCAAAGGGTAAAAGATATTAAGAATATTTGGAACATTTCAACATGGAAGATAGCAGGTAGATTTTTGGGTAGAGGAATGAGGAAGAAAAATTCACCATGAAAAATTACTCTCACAATGAAGAGAACATACCAACATTAATTTTTCTCAGACTCCTTGATTTAAAAAAATAAGGCAAAGCTAGAATCATACACAATACTTAGGAGATAAGTCAAGCGGTATTTGGAAAACTTGGCCCTGAGCTCTCTAGACAAGCTTAAGTTATTAGACTGCTGTGTTTGCCTGAATTTTGAAGTCTATTTCTTAGTACCAAAACCTCTTAACATAACAACCTTGTAAAAGGCTCATTATGTTATTTCCTTTGTCACAGTCCAATATACAGGACTTCTCTCAACCTCTTAACGTCTACTCATGTCTATATTTCAAACCCGGGTATGTTCTTTTACTGCTTTAACTATGATGTATATTTGTTCTTCTGTCTATTTTTCACTTTATTATACAAGACATTTCCTAGGAAATCTGTTTATAAAGGGACTTTGGTCTGAAGTAGGATTTCATTATTTCAGTAATTTAATGCTCAGTTTTCTTTTTATGGTAGGTTTTAGAATAATATCTCTCATTTAATCTACTTGGGTTGTCCCACAAAAAACATGCCAGAGATAGGTAATTTTTAAGTATCTGGCCTGGGCTAATGCATCCTTGGAACTGTTTTTCTTTCTTTTTTTAAAACCATTTAACTATTTTAAGATCTCTCTGTTCACTCAGTGTTGGCACTAATTGTACCATCACTTTTGCCTCCATTACCTTCTTTTGCCTGGGAAGTTTTTATCTTTGTTGGTTGACTGATCTGGAAAACACAGGTGATGCTGTAGTAGAGTTATATATTTATACTCAAAGATGTTCTTGATTTGATGTCTTTGATCTGCTTTCACATTTTTCCTCCGTTGTCCCTGGTATAACAAGGAATTAAGAACTTGGAAGGATGACATTCATAGGCCAGTAATGGAGGAGACTCACATCTCAGGGTACACTAATCAACTTAGTTATGAAGGCATAGAATAGTAAACAAAGTTATTTTCAAAGCTAAAAATGTTTCCCCAAATGCTATTTATAAGAAGGTAAGATAGGACAGCCTCTCTTTTCTAAACCACTCTTTTAATTTTCTCATCTTAGTGGACCTATTCATGCATGAACAGAATTGTATCAATAATTACTAATGCCTTCTTCATTCAACTTTGAATCTGTCAAGCCCTGCTATTAGTGATTAGCTTATTCCTTGTCTAAAGTAAGACATCGTTCCTGGATCGACTGTTGCTAAAAAGATGGTGAGAATTAAGACTGAAGAAGAATATAGTGTTCCACAAAAATCAAGCCAGAGAAACTCCATGGGGGAGGCACAGACAAAAGAGATGGTCTTGCATTATTCTTTATAGAAGTCCAGCTTCAGAATCTCATAGTAAAGCCCCCTTCCATAAAACCCATGAGAGAAGAAAGGATTAGAGTAGTTGAGAGAAAAAAAGTTAGAAAAAAACAAAACCAAGTATCTAGCTTAATGTTTCATGAACTACAAGAAGTTACGACTTACTATTTTAGAATCTGAAATCCTAAAAATGGTAAAGATCAGATTAACAAGGAAAAACAAAAGGGTAAGAGTAATGACTATTTCACTTCAGTGACAGTACTAAATATTTTGTAATTCACCAAGAAAAATTACCTAAATTTAAGTGGCATTATTAAACTGCCACAGAAAAACAAAATAACCTAGACAACAAAAAGAACATGTTTTGCCAAGCTATGTAAGCAGTTGTCATTTCTAACTTCTTCCAAAAGCAATATAGTACTTGCACAAAAAAAGCACTAATATAGTTTACAAATAAATTCTTAAAAATGTATTATCAAGTATTTGAAGCTTATAAAAAAGCTTGATCAATTAAAAAACATTTTTGTACTTATTTTTTAAAAAAGTAAACAGAAACCAAGAAGATGCCTCCAGTTATGAGAAGAGCATATACCTTTTCCTTTTTGCACTACCAGTGTCAGAGGTGGCTGAAGAAATCATGCTGTCTCCATCCTCAATGTCATCTCTCCTGGCAAGCTCCTTCTTCTTTGCCTAAAACAGAGCAGATCCCAGGAGTCAAGCTCACTTTCCTGAATACTCCTAGAATATATAAATATTAAAGAGCTAGGAAAAAAAAATAAAAAGAGCTAGACATATCAGATTCACCCAGAGGGATACAACCACACATAAGATACATAAAATTAAAGTCATTAAACATTTTCAATGACCCAATTTAAGAAAAGCCTGCAAAAAAAAAAAGTTAAAAAAATGGATCCAGAGAGTTGAGGAATCAACACTAGCCAAACTGAATGAAATACTAGGAAGGGAACCAACTTGTTAAAAGCACCGAGGCAAGCTAAGTTGTAGAGGCATCCTGCTCTGGTAGCCATATTTAAGTAAAGCCAAGTCAAAGATGGCCTTTGGTACCCTTGACTTATTAAGCAACAGTATGGCTGAGAAGAAAGTTTAATGTGAGAGATGAAAGTGGATCTAATTTTCAACATGTGCATTTAAAAAAAAAAAGATTTTATTGATTATTTTTAGAGAGAAGGGCAGGGAGGGAGGAAGAAAGGGAGAGAAACAGCAATGTATGGTTGCCTTTAACCTGCCTCCAGCTACAGACCTGGCTGGAGGCATGGCTTGCAACCTGGTTATGTGCCCTGGCTGGGGAATTGAACTAGCGACCTTGGGGATCACAGGCTGGCACTTTATCCACTGAGCCACCAGCCAGGGCTCAACATGCGCATTTTTAAAGACCTCTGGCAAACAGAGCTGAAAGTCACACCACAGCAGATTTAAGGAATACACATAAAGTACTGTGAAATGGAAATATTTGAAATCCACAATACTGATCATAGTGGTAAAAGTACATAATTTCAGATCTCATGCCTTTTTGTCTCAAAACCCCTAGATGACCTGTGACCTCAGATATCCTCCAAGGTGTGCTCTCAGAAAAGATGTGAATAACTCAGGGACATTACTATGATTAATTTGCCTTACAATGCCCTTCTCCAAGGACCAATGATACCTCAAAAGAGACAAAGTCTAGCACAAAAACATGAAACCTAAGTCAGAGATTATCACCTATGATTGAAGGGAATTTCCTGAGTACCCCAAAATCATTCCTCAGAGACAAAACCTTGCTTCTATTCACAAAGCACACCTAGTCTGAACTATTATTTCTACTTTACATGGTCCTGAGGACTCTAAAAAAAATACTCAACCATACTTGTGATTGAAATAAATGATGTAAATCTTGCTGGGAGAAATCATAGATCTTTTTTTATTTTTTTTTTTAAGATTTTATTTCATCATTTTTAGAAGAGGGGAAGGGAGAGAGACATCAATGTATGGTTGCCTTTCACCTGCCTCCAGACATAGACTTGACTGGAGACCTGGTTTGCAACCTGGTTATGTGCCCTGGCTGGGGAATCGAACCTGCGACCTTTGGGTTTGCAGGCCGGCGCCTTATCTATTGTGTTACCAGCCAGGGACGAAATCATAGATCTTAAAAGAACATTCTCAAAATGTGTAAAGTTGCCCTGGCTAGTGGCACAGTGGATAAAGTGCCAGCATGTGAACCCAAAGGTCGCTGTTCGATTACCCAGTCAGGGCACGTAACCAGGTTGCAAGCCAGGTCTCCAGCCAGGTCTGTAGCTGGAGGCAGGTGAAAGGCAACCATACACTGATGTTTCCCTACCTTTCTGTCTCTCCACCTTCCCCTTTCTCTAAAAAATAATAAATAAAAAATATACATATTTTAAAGATTTTATTTATTTACGTTGCCCTGGCTAGGAATTGAACCAACAACCATTAGGTTCACAGGCTGGGGCCTTATCCACTGTGCCATCAGCCAGGGCTAAATAAAATCTTAAAAAAAATAAAGAAAAGAAATGTGAACATACCTAATCTCTATCTCAAAAGACTCTTAAATAGTTCAGGAGTTAGTTTAGGGCCATATAGGAAGTCAACCACAAGTTCAAAAAATAGCTAGAATACAGATCTACAAAACTATTTAAATCCTAGGGATTTTTATTTTATTTTTTATTATTTTTTATTTTATTATTATTATTATTATTTTTAAAAGATGTTATTATTTTTAAAGAGGGGGGGAAGGGAGAGAGGCAGAGAGGCAGAGAAACATCAATGTATGGTTGCCTTTCACCTATCTCTAGCCACCTGGCTGGAGACCTGGCTTGCAACCTTGTTATATTGCCCTGGCTGGGAATCGAACCAACGACCTTTGGGTTCACAGGCCAGCACCTTATCCCCTGTGTTACCAGCCAGGGCGGGATTTTTATTTTTTACCTCAACTTAGTAGACATGGAAATTTCTACTCAGGGGACCAGCTGAGCACTGCAAGTGCCATTATTTATTAAGGCTTCGACTTGTAAAACACATGTAGAGTGAAAACAGAGGGTATTGATAGAAGTAAGACCTGTGTCCAGCCAAAAAATAAATAAAATAAATCTACTATTTAAGACACAAAACTCCAAAAAGAATAAGTTATTGTTCCAGTAGCTTAAAATAAAGTTGCGTTGTACTATTGGATCTGACTCAAAAACCAAATTCATTTTTTACTATGGATATGACACTGTCTCTAATAAATAAATAAACAAATAAATAAAAACTTAAGAAAAATAAACGTGCAAAACTAAAATTTCAGTTACACGTACAACAACTTAGCAAAACCAAGATATCATACCTGCATGACTTGCTGTAATTTAAGAACTCGCTTGTATATGGCTGAATTGGGAACATTGTAACGTTTGGCGTTTTCAAACATTAAATTCAGATCACACTCCAAATGATCCAAAGTTTCATATTCTTGGTTCTTTAGCTTTGTTCTGTGAAAGACAAACATATGGCTTGAATTTTCCACTATGAAAAGTATGAAACATCCTTCCTCAAAGTTTGGTGCAAAAATCCTGATAAGCACTAGACGGTATCTTCATTAGTGATACTAAGTAGAGGTCTGGAAGTGACATTTTCAAGATATAAAGTGAGAAAACAAAAGTACCATTCATTATATTTAGGCAATATGACAGTTTAGCTAAAAAATCCAAGAGAACAAACAATACACTATAAGAAGTAATAAAAGGACCTGGTACAGTGGTCAATTACAAAGCAAATACACTTAGCAAAACCCCAGTGGGAAAACCTTGTTAGTGACTAACATGCAAGCCCTAGAGGAGACAAAAATCAGGCAGGTTAAAACTACCTTAAATAAAGATCATAGCAATTTACCCATTTTTTAAAATCAGAGACCAGCCCTGGCTGTTGGCACAGTGGATAAGGCGCTGGCCTGTGAACCCAAAGGTTGCTGGTTCAATTCCCAGCCAGGGCAACATAACCAGGTTGTAAGCCAGGTCTCCAGCCAAATTCATAGCTGGAGGCAGTTGAAAGGCAACCACACATAGAAGTCTCTCTCCCTCTCTGCTTTTCCCTCTCTCTAAAAATAATAAATAAAATCTTTTAAAAATAATAAAAAAAAATAAATAAAATCAGAGACCATTCCAATTCATAAGACTTAAAAAAGAGAAAGTCCTAGCAATGTCATGAAGAGCATTTAGAATAAATTATTTACCTCCTAGGGTGTTATATATGGACAATGAAGAGTGGTCTTAAAATGGTAAATAAGGGAAAGAAATCTTCCAACGCAAACATTTGTAACTGATTAAAATTGAAGTCTTTAATTATTTTACTTAAAAAGTCTTAAAAATTCTGGTATATCTCTCAGACACTGGCATTACTAATACCAGCTCTCACAAATTTCCCACATACTTTGTGCCAAGTGAATAGTCATGGTTTGCCCTAATTCTAATGAATTTAGACATGACAGGCTTTTAAATCTTTTGATTTAAAGCACTTGCACACTATTCATCCAAGTCACAAAAACAATATTAAGAACCACAATACGTGTAAATAGTTTCACAGAATGAATGTAGAAATTTCAAACTTTTCTTTTAGAATGATACCATCCATTCTGCAGGTAAAGTATTACTTAAAATTTACCAAAATTATATACAGATTCATGTGGTGCTTAAAAACATATGTATGTTGCCCTGGCTAGTGGCAAAGTGGATAAGGTGTTGGCCTGTGAACTGAAAGGTCACTGGTTTGATTCCCAGCCAGGGAAACATAACTAGGTTGCAAGCCAGGTCTCCAGTCAGGTCCATAGCTGGAGGCAGGTGAAAGGCAACCATACATCGATACTTCTCTCCCTCTTTTCCTCGCTCCCTTCCCCTCTCTGAAAAATAATAAATAAAAAATCTTTGAAAAACAAAAAAAACTTATGGATGTTAGAGAACATCTGTGGGTTGAAGCAAAAAACAATAGCTTAGCATAAACTTAGCTGTCAGTACCAGCTTCTGTAACTACCACCCTGAACTTAAATTACAACCTAAGAGGAGAACCAAGATGACGGAGGAGTAAGCAGACCTATACCAATCTTCTACCAACACCAAACTGGAATTACAACTTAATTGGGGAGAAATCATCCGGAATAGCCAACAGAACACCAACTGGAGAGAAGTCTTACTACGAGGGGCAGAAGAGAAGAGCTGATTCATCACAGAGTGACCGGCAGGAAGAGGAGGAGCAAGGGATAGAAAACCTTTTTGAAAAAGTAATGACAGAAAACTTCCCTAACTTGAGGAGAAAAAATGTCATGCAAACTCAGGAAGCAGAGGGTCCCAAGGAAGATGAACCCAAACAGGCCCACTCCAAGACACATCATCATGAAAATGGCAAATTTCAAAGATAAGGAGAGAATCCTAAATGTAGCAAGAGAGAAACAGCTAATAACACAAGGGGGCTCCCATAAGGTTATTAGCTGATTTCTCCACAGGAACACAACAAGCCACAAGAGAATGGCAAACAATATTTCAAGCAATGAAAAACAAAGGCCTGCAACCAAGAATACTCTACCCAGCAAGGCAGTCATTTAAAATGGATGGTGAAATAAGGAGTTTCCCAGACAAAAGAAGTCTAAAAGACTTCTTTTAGAAGTCTAGAAATCTAAAGATTTCCACCAAACCAGCCTTGCAAGAAATGCTAAAGGGTCTGCTTTAAGAAGATGAAGAAACAGAGAGACAGACAGAAACACAGGTACAAAGGTAAATGTTTTAAATGCACCAATGAAAAGACATAGGGCAGCTGAATGGATAAAAACCAACTTTAACTTATGAATCCTTTAAAGTGATCTTGTTACTACACCCGAAGAACCCTGAAACACCAATTCATAAGAACCTATGTACCCCTATGTTCATAGCAGCACTATTTACAATAGCCAAGTGCTGGAAACAGCCTAAGTGCCCATCAGTAGATGACTGGATCAAAAAACTGGTATATTTACACAATGGACTACTACACAGCAGAAAGAAAGAAGGAATTCCTACCCTTGGCAATAACATGGATGGAACTGGAATGTATTATGTTTAGTCAAATAAGCCAGTCAGTGAAAGACAAATACCATATGATCTCATGCATTACAGGACAATAATGAACAAAACAAACAAGCAAAACAGAACCAGATGCATGAATACAAAGAATAGACCTTCAGAGGGCAGTGGGGAGGGGGGAGGAGGAGGCAAAGAAGGGGAGTAATTTAGTCAAGGAACTAGTATGAAAGAACCATGGACATGGACAAGTGAGATTGACTTTGGGGGGAGTGGGTGGGTGGGGAAAGGGACAGAGGGGAGTAAAAAGGGGATGGATGCAATACAACAACAATAAAATAAAATAAATTAAAAATAAATTACAACCTAAGACTTATTTCTGTGAACTCCAAAGGTAATGTGCTGGATGTTCTCATACCCACAAAGAATGGACAGGATAATGGGCCTAGACAAGGGTAGAAATAAAAGACGGAGCCACACTGTCCAGTTTATGCCCACTCTTGCATTTTTATTTCTTTTGATGATACTCAACTATCTTCTTTCTGCAATCAAATCTTCCTGGGATTGTGTTGTACAACATAGTAGCCACTAGCCACATGTGGCTATTTAAGTCAAAATTCAGTAAAATTTGAAACCTAGTTCCTTTGTTCCACCACTCACATTATAAGTGTTCAACAGTCACATGTAACTAGTGACTACCATATTGTATAGCACAGCTTTAGATTTCCCTGTTGGTCATTGCAGAGCACAATGGAAGGTAGCCCAGCTCCTGTAAGGAGCTAGCCTAACCTGTGTCCTTGGAAAAAAGGCAGATTAGACATCCTAAAAGTTGACTGTTCAGAACCCTAGTGTGTTTGTTATCAGTTAAGCCTCAGCCACTTTTTTGTTTCTCATACTCCCATATAGGCCACTATCAGAGTAAAATTCAAAAGTGGGGAGAGGGGCAGAACTACTGACTTGACAAAGATTTATATCAGAAAAACCTTAAGGTTTGTATTACAATATTCTAACTTGAAAGAAAGTTGTAGGCAAATGAATGAGCAGGATTTGTCTTATTTTCAACTAAATATAAATAAACTGTTTGAATTTAAAAAAAAAGACTGCGGTGGGAGACACATACTAATGACAAAAAGTGTTCAATTAAGAAACCCTTTCAATGTCTACAAGACTCATTTTTTCAAAGGCAAGAAGTATATAAAAGACAAATTTCCAGGTTATTTTTCTCATGAGTGACAGCTTCAATTTCCATATGATTTTAAGAGGGCCAAATTAACTCATTTACTAATACCTTACTTGTGTACAAAACCTCAAAGTTTGGAATAAATAAAAACACCACAAATCTTACTGATCAAACAATAAAAACAGAAATTACAAAAACAAAACCATAAAATATACATTATTTAAACAACCTTATTTTCTAGAATCCAGTGAATACAAGAATTTTAATTCCTATTATTGGGAAGATTACTTATCTGCCATGAAAGCATTATGTAAATACCATCTTAATCTGACCATGTTAAGTTAAGATATTTTTATCTTCTTCATGACTCCATTGAGGTATATTGCAAAACCTAACCCACATATGGGAGTTCCAAAACACTGTATTTCATATTACTTATTTCTTACAATTTTTAATGATACTGTGGTGGTTTAAATATTCTCTGGCTGAACTCCCAATAATCACTTTAACACTGTCTAAACAGAAAAGGAAAACTAAAATGAACCATCTTTCAGTTATTGTTTTGGCTAATGCATTCTCTAAGAGCAGTCTAAACTTATTCTGAGAGGAGGGAAATTCAACTACAGGTACAAATTTTAAATACAAATAAATTGTTATAAATAAAATATCAACAAAAGGTATAAAAAATTTGGACTTTGTTCAGTTATAAGAAAAATGAACAGTTAAATTTTGAGCTGTATGACTTTTTATAATCCACAACCTAACACAAAAATGTCTAGCTGGAATGTATTTCATCTACCTGCCTCTTGACTCTATTGCAGTACAAAAAATATCATTTGTATTTATATCTCATGCTCTGATTGGTGTGGCTCAGTTGGTTGGGCATCGAGCCACAAAGCTAAAGGGTACAAGTTCGATTCCTGGTCAGCACACATGATTAAGCTGTAGGTTCGCTACCCAGTCCCCCCAACCCCTTTCTCCCTCCCTTTCCCCATCTCTAAAATAAATAACTTAATAAACAAACAAATCTTTAAAAAAGAGACTGTCACATTAAAAAAAATTATATCTCACAAAAGGAGTGATATTTAAGCATACTCTAGATATGTGAATACTTTTTCCTTTGATATCCTTTTCCATTTTAGAAAGGATGACACATGTACCAGCTTAATCACAAGAAAATGGATTTATAGTAAGTAATGTAGAAGACATCTTACCTGATCTGTTGTAGTGATATGGGCATTTTAATTTGCTGATAATAATCAGGGTATTTTTTCTTTGAAGGCAAGTGGAGAAAAGGTTCAGCTATTAGCTGCCCTTGGTTATTTCGACAGCTCCTAACAGTGTCATAAAGCTGATATAAAGGATTTGAAACATCCATAAATGAAGTAATGCTCTCTGCTTCTGACTCTCCTTCTTCATAACGTGCAGCTAGAAAAAGGTATTTATAAGGAAAAGAACAATATTGAGAAAAGCTCCTTTAACAACCTCCCAGGTTAAGTGATATATATAATTTTCTTTTTTTTTACTTTTTTATATTCAGAGAGAGGGGAAGGGAGAGAGGCAGAGAGGGAGAGAGACATCAACGTATGGCTGCTTTTCACCTGTCTCTAGCTATGGACTTGACTAGAGACCTGGCTTGCAACCTGTTTATGTGCCCTGGCTGGGAATTGAATCAGCAACCTTTGGGTTCACAGGCTGGTGCCTTATCCACTGTGCCACCAGCCAAGGTCTTTAAGCTATGTTTCTGAGAATACTTATTTTAAAAGAATAATCTCTAGCCTTCACTAAAGATGATGTTAGTAATGCTTAACATAATTGTATGTTTACTTAGAGAAATGTTATAAAAGAAATACTGGAATGTTACATAGTAAAAGCTACTGTTTTCAAAAGGTTACAAAATAATTTCTCTTCTTATTTATTTTTTAAAGGATTTTATTTATTATTTTCAGAGAGAAAGGAAGGGAGAGAGGCACAGAGGTAGAGAGACATCAATCTATGGTTGCTTTTCACCTGCCTCCAGCTAAGGACCTGGCTGGAGACCAGTAATTTCTCTTTTTAAATGTGCCATCTTGGGACTCCTGCTCTGTGTGCTTCGGCAGTAAAAGAACTAAGTAGCTTTTCCTGGTTCTCAGAACTAAAATATAAAAGCTAAAATTATAAAATTCTTAGAAGAAAATGTAGATGTAAATCTTTGTGGCCTTGGATTAGGTAATTGGTTGGCATCTACTTTGTTTTTCTTTTCTTTCTTTTTAATATGTTAACTAGAAAGAGAGGAAGGGGAGAGGAGGGGGGAAAGCGAGAAAGAGAGAGACAGAGACATCAATTTGTTATTCCACTTATTTATGCATTCATTGGTTGATTTTTGTATGTGCTCCAAACAGAGACTGAATCCACAACCTTGGCATACCAAGATGACACTCTAACCAATTGAGCTGCCCAACCAGGGACTACTTTGTTTTTCTTTTTTCTTTTTCTTTTTTAAAAAAGGTTTTATTTATTATTTTTAGAGAGAGGGGAAGAAAAAGAGACATTAATGTATGGTTGCCTTTCATCTGCCTCCTAGCTATGTGTCTTGGCTGGGAATTGAACCAGTGACCTTTAGGTTTACAGCCTTATTCACTGTGCCACCAGCCAGGGCCTGTTTTTCTTAATAGCTGAAGTGACTAAATAATTATCCTTTTGTAACAATAGTGCTATTTATTAGGAAAAAAAAAGCAATAAATACTTTTTCAGGAATTTTGTAAACAGTGTAACTTCCCTTCAACTTATGTTACTATGAGGTTAATGAAGTAACCAAATGTTAGAAGGAAATCCAAACCTAACAAGTGTGTCATTTTTTTTTTCCAAAGATTTTATTCATTATTTTTAGAGAAAAGAGCAGGGAGGAAGGAAGAAAGGGAGAGAAGCATCAATGTTTGGTTGCCTTTCACATGCCTCTAGCTGGAGGCAGGCTGGAGATCTGCCTTGAAACCTGGTTATGTGCCCTAACTGGGGAATTGAACCAGTGACCTTTGGGTTCATGGGCTGGTGCCAATCCCCTGAACCACACCAGCCAGGGCACAAGTGTGTCATTTTTATAATCAACAAAAAACAAAGCTAATGAAAAGATAGTTTTTTCAATTTTTGATAATACCAGGGCTGATTTAAAGATATTTAATTCTATAGATAAGGATTAAAAATTAAATTCACACTCTATTAAACAGTCTATAGTAATTATGAAATTTTTATAGAAGATTGAGAAATAATATACAATTGGGAAAAATCTACTGTACCAAACTTGGTTATAAAATGAAAAGACATGCCAGAATAACTTCATGAAACAAATTTTATCTACATATAAAAACCTATCTACAGTAAAATTCTATCCCATTTAAGAGAAAGACAACAAAATCAAATATACCTCATAGCTGTTCTTCAGGTTGCTATTTAACAAACTCTACTTTTACATGGGTTTTTAGTGCTCAGTGCCCTTAGTTGGACTTGTTTAAATGACAGTTTACCATGCTGCTCTGTTATAATCCACACCTACCTTTAAATCATATATGGTAGCCGAGAAGGAATTATAACCTACTGAAATGGTAAATCAATAACCTAAAAATGTAAGATGATGTGAATGTCTTCTGGAATTCCTTAAGGTTGTCACTGGTCTTATTATCACAGGTTTGAAACCTGGGCTAGTTAAGGCTGTCAAACCAATTGTTTTGAAAGTTCTTGTTTACTTAAATACAAACTTTAACACAAAATAAAACAATAAACTTTTGATACGCATGCCAACCAAAGAGTAAAATAAAAATGCAACAAAATGGCATATACTCTAAAAACTGACAAACTTCCAGCCAGACCAAAGACTCTGCAATTTTTCTCAATCAGAAGGATCCACTGAGAAGGCATGAAAGTGGTTGCAACCTAATGCCTACCAGCTAAAGCAGCATCCTCTTCACTTTCTGAGCCATACTGAAGTGCCATGGTAATTGCTGATAAACGACCCCCTTGGACTGCTCTTTTATTACTATGAAGGAAAATGAATAATTAGAAGACATGGAAAAATACAATAATTTGGTTAGTTTATAGGAAGTAGGAACCAGGAACAAAGCAATAAAAAAAAATAAAAAAAAAAGATTTTGTATTCAACTGACTCCTCAATTTATCTTTGTACTTTTATATTACCCATAATCAATTTTACCCAATTACTCTCTCTTAGAAAAGAGGGAGCAGTGTTGGAAAGCCTGAAGTAGACTATTTGCAATTTGTTTTTAACATAAATGCAACATTATTTTATGAAAAATAAAAGATTCACTCATAATTACTGGTTCTCTTTTTAGATGCTCATATTGTACAGCTAACACAAATTCTATTATGAGCACAAAACCTTTTAGATTTTATCACATGCTTTACTATAATATTAAACATACCCAACAAACAACTTCACTTAAGCATTTTCTAAGAGGTGAGGTAAGGCCCTACTGTAGTATCTCAACTTTTATTTTCTTTACTGGTTTTAGAGAAAGGAAGGGGAAGAGAGGAGGGAGAGAAAAGAAAGGGAGGAGGTGGGTGATGCTAAAAGGGAGGGAAAAAGAAACGGGGAGGGAAGACAGCAAGAAAGACAGACAATGACTTATTGTTCCACTTATTTATACATTATTCAGTTGATTCTTGCATGAGCCCTGACCAGGAATTGAAAATGCAACCATGGTTTATCGGAACAGTGCTCTAACCAAGTGAACTACTGGCTAGGGCAGTACCTCTACCTTTAAAAATAAGATATTTGATAACAAATTCTCGTAATAGCCCAACTATACCCAAAAACATTACTTCAAGATAGCCATTGAGCAAGTGCTAGTATGTCTATCCTCATAAACACTGGTCTCAGACTAACCACACTCATTCTCTCACCGGTAATACTTGCTAGTGGAATTTCTCTCTTCACCAAGGCTGCCTTTACTGTGCGTGGAACCTGTCAGCCTGGCTGTAGTCAAATTTGAAGAAGTCCTATCCAGAGATAAAATTTTTTAAAAACCTCAGAAAACTGATAGCTAAAATCAGAATGCTGGGTAAACAATAAGGAAACAACCATTTTCTTCTTTTCTAAATATAAATGCTCAAATACTTCTCAGCTTCTACTGTGCAGTAGGTTTTGCTCTAAAACCTGGGGACCACGGCTGGTACTATAGTTTATGGTCACTAAAATGATCAGAGGATCTAGTAAAAAAAGCAAATGTCAGGGTCAGAAGAAAGCTTTGAAAGTAGCCACTCAACCTTTTCATATCACAAAGAAGTAAGATCTCAAAAGTAAGATTTGTTCCAAGTCAGAGTCCTAGCACAAGGAAAAGCCAGGATAAGATTTTGGATCTTCTGATATCTGGCTAAATTTACTCTTACTGTAAACATAAACATATACTACTACATATTACATATAAATCAATAAAATTACTTTATTATATACAATATACATTACACGTGTAACATATTACATATAAATGCAACTATATATATAATGTATATAAAGAAAGCAATAGAAGCATATAGTGATGCTGTCTTAAAAATTGTTTCTTTTTAAATAAAGACTTTCAACTACAATGAAGGTTTTGGTAAAAGCTAACCCTACTCTCTTTAGAATCACATTATCACTCTAAATATAATCTTGAAATGCAAAATATTTATTATTTTCCAATGTAATGATTTTACTAGCTAGAAAATTTGGCAAATAATAAAAGCACAAGGATTTTAGACATTTTTAAACCTACCTTATTCGAAGGCTTGACCTAGCCATTTCATGTTCAATTTCTGCCTTTTTCATATAAAATATTTTTTTAATAGAATTTGCATCCTGTCAAGACAAAATTACTTGGCTTACAAAAAGTATTTTTAAAATAGTTTAAAATGCTTTCACTTATACACTGGACACTTTCTATGGCACTTCTTCCATTTGGAATAGCATTTTGTTCAAAAGCCACAAAGCTGCATCCTCAAACCTTTCCACAAGCTTCTAAAACATCTTCATAATTAAACATAAGTTAAAACAGCTCCTAGCTCTTTCACAATAGTCAAATAATAGAGAGAAAAATCTGATGATGAACAAGGAAAAACAGTGGTGAAAACACAATGAACTCTACCTATGTATAATGGCCTAAAATTTGGAACAAAGGTACATATCTAAGATTAAAGTTTATGCATTCAAACTCACAATGAATGCACTCATTTAAATAGCCTACTAGTAACATCAAAACCAAAGTTTCCCTTCTACAATTTAGTCCCAGGAAAATAATCACACCAAAAACTGAAGTTCTTAACTGCATCAACAACTGGTACTACACTACTAAAATGTCCTATTAAGGATTAAGAATACAAGGACTTGGTAGTTCATTTCTGTTTTCATTTAAAGAGTCTTAAAAGATGAAAAATAAGTGTTAAAATTAACTATTAAAAGCAATTGTATTTGAATCAGCATTCTTAAAGTTGAAATAGTTTATTCCCCAAAAATTTCTGAACATCCTGTGCTATATTCCCAATAACATATGAGGGGGGGATCCCCCCAAAAGTTGGAATTATCTTCTGGAGGGTAGGCCCATTGTAATACAGGTTTCCTCTGCTTGGTGAGCATTCTAGAAACCGATCTTTTTTTATTTTTTAAAGATTTTATTTCATTATCTCCAGAAAGAGGGGAAAGGGAGAGAGGCAGAGAGGGAGAGAGAGAGACATCAATGTATGGTTGCTTTTCACCTGCCTCCAGGCACAGACCTGACTGGAGATCTGGTTTGCAACCTTATTATGTGCCCTGGCTGGGGAATCGAACCTGCGACCTTTGGGTTCGCAGGCCCGTGCCTTATCCACTGTGCTACCAGCCAGGGCTAGAAACCGATCTTTTATCAGTACAACTGGTGTTCTGAGAGGCTAAATTTGGCTTTCGTGAAATATTTTTTGAAGATTCTTCAAGGCATTTGCAACTATTCAGACCACGCTGAGTGAGCAGTTTTTGATCAAAAATGACACAGCCTCTGTGCCCTACCCTCCTATTCACCTATTCTCACCCCAAGTGGCTTCTTTTTGTTTCTCTAAATGAAAAAAATCCTCAAAGGGAAATATTTTGCTGATGTGAAAGAGGTGAAACAAACCAAACAAAAAGACAGAAATAGTACAAAGCATTAAAATTGATGAGTTCAAAAACTGTTCTGAGCAATGGAAAAAAATGTCTTAATAGGCGTACTGCTTCAAATGGAGAATATATGAGGTCTGTCTAGAAAACATCCAGACATTATTAACATATAGAGAATAGGTTGTGCAACATGGATGTAACCTGGCAGCCAAGGTGAGTGGACTGGAATGTGCATGCGTGAACAATAATGAAATCACTGCAATACTCAGTGGAGGGCAGGGGATGCCATTTGTTGAGTGAGTATGGGTACTGTGTGGCCACTACATTCAAAATGACTGAGTGAGTACAGCAATGAATCTGCATCA
Source organism: Noctilio leporinus (assembly GCA_004026585.1). Classification (NCBI taxonomy): domain Eukaryota; kingdom Metazoa; phylum Chordata; class Mammalia; order Chiroptera; family Noctilionidae; genus Noctilio; species Noctilio leporinus. The sequence goes on along the minus strand of PVIW01001507.1, from coordinate 33,858 downwards.
AGTTTTCTGTTGCTCTTGAACATTTCCTCCAGAAACTAGTCAGATGATTCAGAGACTGCGGCTATAGGCAACTGGTGCTTGGCAGCTTCATTAGGACGAGACTACTCATGCATCACATCTTGACCAGTTTTAGGCAAAACATTAAATCACACAGGTAACTCAGCCCCACTATCGGCCAGATTTGGCACCTTGTGATTTCTGGCTTTTCCCCAATTTAAAATCACCTTTGAAAGGGAAGAAAGTTCAGACTGTCAATGAGTTTCAGGAAACTACAATGAGGTAGCTGATGGTGATTGGGAAAACTCCTGTGAGGTTACCCAAGGTGCCTACTTTGAAGGGATTTGTCCTATGTGCAATGTTTCCTATATCTTCTTCATTAATGTCTCTATTTTTCATATTACATTGCTGGATACCTCTGGACAGATCATGTATTATTAATTCAAGAAATTTCTACAAACAACTTTATTACAGGACTATAAAACTTCTATGAGGGAAATGCAAAGCTACAAAATAAGTCCTTTTACGTTGTGCATTATACTACACAGGCTGTTTTATATTTATGAAAATTAAATGCAGGGACTGAATTAATATTTAAAAAATGGATTAAAAACAAACCTTGTCTGGCATAAAGATATACATATACATAAATGAAACAGAACTGAATCCAGAAATAAACCCATACATGTATAGCCAACTGATTTTCAACAAGGATGCCAAGACATTTCAATGGGTGAAAGAATAGCCTTTTCAACGTAAGATGCAAGGTCAAATGAATATCCCATGTAAAAACAGTAAATGTGAACTCCTACCTTCTGTTTCAAAAATTAACTGAAATTAGATTAAAGACCTAAGTGTAAAAGCTAAAACTATAAATTTTTTGGAATTTTATCTTTGTGGTCTTGGATAAGATAATGGATTCTTTCTTTTTTATCCCACATTAACTTCTCCCCTCAATATTATTTTGTATTAGTTTCAGATGTATAGTATAGTGAATAGACATTCGTATACTTCATAAGGGATTTCCCCCAATATTTCTAGGCATCATAAACAGTTATTATAATATTGGTAACAGTTTCTTCATGCGATACTAAAAACACAAATAACCAAAGGAAAAAAAGACAAATTGGATTTAACAAAATTACAAATGTTTGTGTGTTTAAGTACACTACCATAAAAATGAAAAGACAATCCATAGAATGGGAGAAAATATTTGTAAATCATATACTGGTTCAGACTATCTGAAAAATGCTAACAACTCAACAATAAAAACATAGGTAACCCAATTAAAAAATGGGCTAAGGATGTGAATAGACATTTTTTAAAAGATATATGAATGGCAAACGAGAACATGTTCACATCATCAATCATTAGGGAAATGCTAATCAAAACCACAAGAGATACTACTTCACAACCAGTATGATGGTTAAAATAAAAACACAAAAATGGAAAACAAATAGTGGTGAGGATATGGAGAAATTACACTTCCACATTGCTAGTGGGAATGTAAAATGCTGCAGCTGCTTTGGAAAACAGTGTGTCCTCCAAGTTACTATATAGTTATCATGTGGCACAGCTGTCATTCCTAGGTATTTAAATATGAAAATACATCCTCATAAAAAATTATACATGAATGTTCACAGCAGCATTATTTACAATAGCCAAAAAGTAGAAATAATTCAAGTGTCTAGCAACTGACAAATGGGTAAATAAAACATAGCATAAAGACAAAATAGTATTCAACGATGAAAAGAATGAAGTACTTACATACACTACACATGTATACCTTGAAAACATAAGTATGAGAAAACAGTCACAAAGGACCGCATATTATGATTCCATTTATATGAATTTTCAGAGACAGAAAGCAGACTGGTAGACTAGGGCTGGGGAGCTTGAGGGGAAATGAAAATGGACTGCTAATTCCTTGTGGTGATGGTTGCACAACTCTGTGAATATACTGAAAGCCATTAAATTATATTCTCTGGCTAAAGTGTACGATATATGAATTTTATCTCAATAAAGTTGTTATATAAAATTAAACTACTCTTACCAATGAAAACAACAATAACAAAGAAACTAACCTTGAATACTTGAGAACCAGGCTCATTATACGTTTTGGCATTTTTTGCTAGAAGATCTATGTCCTTGGCCATTGCATGAATACTTTTATAGTTTCCATTCTATAGTAAACAATAAAATACACAAGTTCCTCTTATTTAAAGTTAATCAGAATGACATTTAATAAAACAGAATCTACATATTTTTAAATTGTCACCATGTTCTAAGACTTTATTGAAAAATACACATGAATGAGTAAAGTCATTTTCTTTTTTATAATCTATAAATATTGTCTATTTACAAACAAGTTTTGAGGTAAACAACAAAACCAGACTAAATTATTCTCATGAAAATTACTAACAATTAAAAATAAAAATTAAGTTAAGTTAAAAAATATTCTACTTAGCAAACACATAGTGCTACTTTGGTGCCAAGCACTGTTCTAAATGCTTCATTAATACTAATTCACTAACGTGGACTGAATAGTGTAAAGAAAACTCCTCTAGTTTTATGGACCACTTCAAATAAAAATAAAAAGTTAGTCTAGCACAGAGGTTAATATTTTTTGTCTACTCAAAAAATGAAGCTTATTCATATGAAGCTTATTCAATCCAAATAACTCAGGACATTCATAACTGCCTCAATTTACAAAGTAAAGGAAGGAGGGAGACACTCTAGTCAAAAGGTACACATGAGAGCACCAGCAGGTATGGCTCAAATGGTTGTGTGTCTTTTCACAAAGTGAAAGGTCATAGGTCTGATTCCCAGTCAGAACACATCCTGAATTGTGGGTTTGGTCCCTGGTCCAGACGTATAAGACAGGCAACCAACTGATGTTTCTCTCACATTGATATTTCTCTCCCTCTCTTTCTCCCTTCCTTACCCTCTAAAAATAAATTTTAAAAATCTTTAAAAAACAAACAAAAGGAGAAAGAAATAAACACACATTCTAGAGAGACTATGGAAACCAAATATAGGAAATGGAGGATTGAAGGATGAGAAAGGCTAGAACCATGAGCACAAGCTGCATAGGTACCGTAGGGAACGTAAGGCAGACTCCAGAGAACCAGGAGCCAGTATCTGAGTACTCTCTTACTTGGAAAAAATCCCTGTACAGATAGTAGGGAAAGACCTACCTTCCACAAAAGAGGATAGAAATAAGCAGATGGTAGCTGTGCCAGCAGCCTAAAAGCCAGGGCAAAGGGAAATAATTCATGTTTGAGTCTTGAAAAACTAGACAATAGCAAAGGAATGGAAGGAATGCATTCCTGACTCCTGAAGGACAGTAGAGTCTAGAAGTGGAGCAGTGGGCATCCAGGGCCCACAGTGGCAAATGTCAGTGGTAACAGCAAAGGCATCACAAAAAGACTGTGTATGATCTCAGTACCACAATAGACTGAGTTCTATATTCCATAGCTCTTCCACCTTTCTTCCCAATGATTCTGTGAGCTATCCAATACTCTTTTCATGGATTCCCTTTCTGCTTAGTCAGAGTTAGTTGGTTACTGTTGAACTGGTATAAGGAGCTATGGTTTATGTCAGCAGGCATTAGAAAACTAGTGGGGAAAAAAAAACATGACAAATCTCTGGGTAGTAGAAAACAGGAAAAAAGTTATGGTTACACTAGTATAAAGGAACCATGGACATGGACAACAGGTGGGATTGACTTTGGGGGGAAAGGGTGGGAGGGGAGGGGGACAGAGGGGAGAAAAAAAGGGATGGATGTAATACAACAACAATAAAATTAAAAGAAAAAAAAAGTTATGGTTACAAAGCAATATGCAGAAATACTAGAAAGACTCATTAAAGAGGGAGAAAAGATTACTATAATTATTTAGACATAAAAGGACAAGAACCTTGATTAGGGTCACAGTAAAAGGAGCTGCTTCTATAGAGCCTTTGAAAGGGAAAAAGGACAATACAAGGTGAGAGGTCAGAGAGAAGACTGGGGTTGAGGTAGGAATACAACCACGGCAACATTGGAAACAATCAGAAATTTCAGAAAACAGAACTACATGGAAGCCCAAGAAACAGAGATATAATGAAGAAATACTCATCCAGATAGGTGTGACAGCTTTACCAAAGACCAGGAGCCTGTCAAGTTGAGGAGACAGAGAAGTATGGTACAAAAGAGAAAACAGATCAAGGTTCCAGTACGAGAACTTAGCGACAAGGAGACAGCCAATCTAACAGACAAGGAAACAGCCAACCTAAAAGGTGCAGAGTTCAAAATGCTAGTGACAAAGATGCTCACAAACTTGACAAATATGCTTGAGTACAGCACAGAGAAGGGAAAAAGTTAAGGCTATACAAAGTGAAATGAAGAAAAACACACACAAACCATATGCTGAAGGGGAGGAAACTGGGATTAAAATCAATGATTTGGAACATAAGGAAGAAACAGTCAACCAGTGCAGAATGAAGAAATAACTGAAAAAAACAAGGAGAGGCTTAGGGACCTCTGGGATAACCTTAAACATGACAATATCCAAATCATAGGGGTGCTAAAAGAAGAAGAGGAAAAGCAAGAAATTGAAAACTTATGTGAAAAAATAGTGAAGGAAAACTTCCCAAATTTGGTGAAGGGAAGTGACACACAAGACCAGGAAGTACAGAATCCTGAACAAGCTAGACCCAAAGAGAACCACACCAAGACACATCATGATAAAAATGCCAAAGATTAAAGAGAATCTTAAAAGCAGCAAGAAAAAAGAAGAGAGTCGCCTACAAAGGGGTTCCTATAAGACTATAAGCTGATTTCTCAAAGGAAACTCTGCAGTCAAGAAGGGACTGGCAATAAATATTTCAAGCCATGAAAAGCAAGGACCAACAAGATTACTCTATCCAGCAAAGCTATCATTTAGAATGGAAGAGCAGATAAAGTGCTTTCCAGACAAGGTAAAGCAAAGATCATCATCACCAAGCCATTATTGTATGAAATGTTAAAGGAACTTATTTAAGAAGATGATCAAAACTACGAACATTAGGATGACAAGAAACAACTATCAACAACAGATCCTAAAAAATAAAACAAAAAAACCTAACCAAACCAGAATAGGTTCAAAATCATAGGTATGGGGATCACTGGGAAGGTTAAAGCTCGGAGGGGGAAGGGGGAGAAATGGGAAAATGGTGCAGGGATTAGGGAACATAACTAGTGGATACAAGATAGATAGGAGGGAGTTAGAATAATACAGGAGGCCCTGGCTGTTGGCACAGTGGATAAGGCGCTGGCCTGTGAACCCAAAGGTTGCCTGTGCGATTCCCAGCCAGGGCACGTAACCAGGTTGCAAGCCAGGTCTCCAGCCAGGTCCATAGCTGGAGGCAGGTGAAAGGCAACCATACATTGATGTCTCTCTCCCTTTCTGCCTCTCTCCCTTCCCCTCTATAAAAGAAAAAAAAAAAAAGAAGACGAATATAGGAAAGGGTAAAATCAGGAAACATATGCACAACCCATGGATAGACATGAACTAAGATGGGTGGGACTGCAGGAGGAAAGTGAGGTTCTTGGTGGAGGGAAGCAAAGGAAAAAGAAATTGAGACAACTGTTAACAGCGTAATCAATAAAATATAATTAGAAAAATATATTGCCCTGGCTGGTACAGCTCAGTGAATTGAGTGTCAGCCTGTGAACTGAAAGGTTGTTGCTGGTTTGATTCCCAGTCAGGACACATGCCTGGGTTTCCGGGCCAGGCCCCCTTCCCTTCTCCCTAAAAATAAATAAATAAAATAAAATAAAATAAAATAAAAGTACATAGTTTCAAACAGAGATAGGTTTTCTCTCCACAGAAGTGGAAGCAACAAGTGAGTCTCATGCATAGTAAGAAAGCTCATCTGCAATCCCCTGCTCCTTACTGTGTCCCCCCTGGCAAAAAATAATATAGGAATGGGTGAAGCCAAGCAACTTATAAGCAAGACCCATGGACATGAATTAAGAGGGGTGGGATTGCTGGAGAGCGGGGTGCTGGGTGGAGGGGAGAAAAGGGAAAAGAAAATGGGACAACTGTAACAACATAATCAGAAAATATACTTTCAAAGGAAAAAAAAGATCCAATTTGATTTTCAGTTTTATGAAAACATCTTCCTCCTAGAAAGATGCCAGGAACCCTAGGGTTTTAGGTTCTAGGAGACTGAGTCACTCCCAGTACACCTACTGAGTTGTATGATACCTTAGGGAATCAGTGTGTAACTTTCAGTGCAAATGTTTCTACGGTTCCAATAATTATGACCCTGCAGCCTTTCCTCCTCTCTTAGAATTTAAAGCCAAGGAAGGTTCTCCCCTCTGGCAAACCACTGTGCTTTCAGGCTACTTTCTCAATTAGATAATGTAACGCATAATATTTTCCTTTTTGTTTTATCTGCTAGGATACCTAAACACTCTTTCCCTGAGAGAATCGGTCACTCACACTAACCAAGGCCACATCCCATAAGTACTCTGGGAGATGCTTCACATACCTTATCACCAACTTTCATAACTCCGTGAAGCAGTAATAATACACTCAGTGTACAACAGAGGAAGCAGACAGGTTGCCTGACTAAAGTGATGTAGCTAATAAGAGGCAGAACTAGGAAAATAGCCCACACCAGTCCAAACTCTTAAAAACTAGATTTCTGATAAAAACAAACAAACAAACAAAACTAGATTTTTGGTATAATTTAGCCCATTCATCCTATATCTTCCTTAACCTCTGATGATCAAAATTTAACTCATTCTTTTTCATTTGCTCAATTAATATTTACTGAGCACCTACTCTGTGGAGAGGAAGTAACATTGAAGGGTTGAGAGCACAGATTGGAGTTAGACTGCATGGATTTAAATTCTAACTCTTTTCCTTAGTAGTTGATGACTTGGGCAAATGACTTACCATCTGTTTCAGTTTTCTCATCTCTACAATGGGAATAATAGTATTTACCTCATAGAGTTATAGGAATTAACTAATATATATAAAACACATAAACAGAACAGGCACCTAGTAGCAACTCCAGGTGCCCATTACTGCTGGAGATACAGGAGGGGGCCACTCAAAGAAAAGAAAGTATCTGACCTTATACTAGGTAATTTTTATTTTGCAATATCCTAAAACTATTTGGAAGCAGATAAAAATTAACCACAAAGCTTTTATTGCCAATATACTTTTATAATTAAAAATGTCTACGATGTTTTAAAATTATTGTCCTAAAAGCAAGATAGGAATATACCAACAAAAAGTTTACTTTTTCTTCCGCACAGAAAAAAATACAAAAGGTATGCTATGCTGCCACCTCCAAAGGTATAATTAGTAACTCCATTCTTATCTGTTTACATTATGTTAATATAACCCCTTACGGAGACATCTGTTCCTCTGCTTTCTAAATGCTCTTAAGAAAGGCCATAGGTCCTAACTCCATATAATCACATATGGTCATCTTCATACCTGTATCCTCTGGGCAATGGTCTTGAGATCAATAGGTTCCTTGATTATTGCATAATAGTCTGGATATTGCTGTAAGACATAAACCAGGCTAATGAGAAAACAAGGGTGCACACGGACAATGACAATCTTAATCAATTGATCAGCTTTGCGCTTTTCAAAACTATAGGCACAACTATACAGCATATTCTTTGTTGTATTTAAAATGGAAAGAATTTGAGTTTAACAAGCTCCATGACCTACCCAACAGCATGTTTTAGTTTATTGTTAGTTTTGACTAGGCAATTATCGTTACACAACTAACATATCACCACTTGATATCTTAAAAAATTCTAAATTCACAGCAACACCAATTAAAAGGTCCTAAGATACCCATGCCTAGAAATGAAGCAGAGGAATGTTGTTTGAAGGGCTTTTTGTAAGTATTCCTAATTTTGCAATCTAACACAATTATATCTTATTTTATATAAAAATTCTTAGGGAACTATAAGAAGTTGTTACAAAACTTGTTTGTTTCATGTTTAAGTTAACACTTACACATTTTAAATGAAACTGTTGCCCTGGCTGGTGTGACTCAGTGGATGAATGCCAGCCTTTGAACTAAAGGGTTGCTGGCTTGATTCCCAGTCAGGACACATGCCAGAGTTACCAGCCAAGTTTCCAGTAGGAGCATGACAGAGGTAGTCACACATTGATGTTTCTCTCCCTCTCTTTCTACCTCCCTTTCCCTCTCTCTACAAATAAATAACACCCCCCCAAAAAAAAACCCCTTTAAGAAATGAAGCAAAGTTGCTTCCTTATGAAATATTAGCTTAGCAGAATTATTTAAGTATATTTTATTGATTATGTTATTACAGTTGTCCCAGTTTTCCCCCTTTGCCCTTTACTGCCCAGTACCCTCCTTCCCTCCAGCATCCACCACCCCCACCTGACTTAGTTCACATTCATGGGTTATGCATATAATTCTTCAGCTTCTCCATTTCCTAAACTACCTAAACTATTCTTTTTTTTTTTTTTAATGTTATTGTTGTTGTATTACATCCATCCCCTTTTTACTCCCCTCTGTCATCTTCCCCACCCACCCATTCCCCCCAAAGTCACTCCCACCTGTTGTCCATGTCCATGGTCCCTCCTTACTAGGTTCTTGTCTAAACTGCTCCCCTTCCCTGCCTCTTCCTCCCCGCTCCTCCTACCCACCTTCTTCCTGCCCACTGAAGGCCTATTCACTGTATTCATATATCTGGTTCTGTTTTGCTTGATGTTATTCATTATTGTCCTGTAATGGGTGAGATCATATGGTATTTGTCCTTCACTGACTGGCTTATTTCACTAAGCACAATACTTTTCAGTTTCATTCATATTGTTGCAAAGATTAGGAGTTCCTTCTTTCTGCTGTGTAGTATTCCATTGTGTAAATGTACCAAAGTTTTTTGATCCAATCATCCACTGATGGGCACTTAGGCTGTTTCCAGCACTTGGCTATTATAAATAGTGCTGCTATGAACATAGGGGTACACAAGTTCTTCTGAATTGGTATTCCAGAATTCTTTGGGTATAGTCCTAGTAGTAGAAATGCTGGATCAAAAGGCAGTTCCATTTTTAGTTCTTTTAAGGAAATTCCACACTGTTTTCCATAGTGGCTGCACCAGCCTACATTCCCACCAACAGTGCACTAGGCTTCCCTTTTCCCCCCATCCTCACCAACACTTGTTGTCTGTTGATTTGCTGATGATTGCCATTCCGACAGGGGTGAGGTGGTATCTTATTGTGGTTTTAATTTGGATCTCTCTGATGACTAGTGATGTTGAACATTCTTTCATATGCCTCTGGGCCCTTTGTATATCTTCCTGAGTTGTCTGTTCAGGTCTTTTGCCCATTTTTTAATTAGGCTGTCTGTCTCCCTGGTGTTGAGTTGTAGTAGTTCTTAATATATTCCGGAGATCAAACCCTTGTCTGAGGTATCATTGGCAATTATGTTTTCCCATATAGTTGGTGCCCTTTGAATTTTGCTGTTTTCTTTAGCTGAACAGAAACTTCTCAATTTGATATAGTCCCATTTGTTGATTTGTTTTTTTATTTCCTTTGCCCTTGGTGAAGTATCAGTAAACATATTTCAGTGTAGGATATCAAAAAGTTTACTGCCAATATTCTCCAGGACCTCTATGGTGGCACTGCTTATGTTTAAATCCTTTATCCATCTTGAGTTTATTCTGGTATATGGTGTAAGTTAGTGATCTAGTTTTATGTTTTTGCATGTTGCTGTCCAGTTCTCCCAACACCACTTGTTGAAGAGGCTGTTTTTACTCCATTTTATGTTCCTTCCCCCTTTGTTGAATATTAATTGACCATAGAGTCCTGGGTTTATTGCTGGGCTCTCTATTCTGTTCCATTGATCGATACGTCTATTCTTATGCTAGTACCAGATAGTTTTGATGACAGTAGCGTGTTGCTTGATGTCCGGTATTGTGATTCCTCCTATCTTGTTCTTCTTTCTTTCTTTTTTCTTTAAGATTTTATTATTTTTAGAAAGAGGGGAAGGGAGGGAGAAAGAATGGGAGAGCGACATCAATGTGTGGTTGCCTTTCACCTGCCTCCAGCTACGGACCTGGCTGGAGACCTGGCTTGCAACCTGGTCACGTGTCCTGGCTGAGAATCGAACCGGTGACCTTTGGGTTCACAGGCCGGTGTCTTACCCACTGTGCTACCAGCCAGGGTTGTTCTTCTTTCTTATACTATTCTTAATACCCCCTTATTTTGTACCTACCGGTTACGCTTCTTAATCCCTGTACTTTTTACTCCATTCTTCCCCTCCCGCTCTGTGTTAATAACCCTTTAAATGATCTCCATACCTATGATTCTATTCCTATTCTGGTTTAGTTTGCTTAGTTTGTTTTTATTTTTTAGATTGTTGTTGATAGTTCTGACTTTGTTGTCATCTTGTTCATAGTTTTGCTCTTCTTCTTAAATAAGTCTCTTCAACATTTCATATAATAAGGGCTTGGTGATGATAAACTCTAGCTTTCCTTTGTCTGGGGAGCACTTTATCTACTCTTCCAATCTAAATGATAGTTTTGCTGGATAGAGTAATGTTGGTTAAAGGTCCTTGCTTTTCATTGTTTTGAATATTTCTTGCCTGCAAAGTTTCTTTTTAGAAACTTTGATAGTTTCTTTGATAGTCATACAGGAACCCCTTTGTATGTAACTCTTCTTTTCTCTTGCTGCATTTAAGATTCTCTTTATTTTTAACTTTGGCATTTTAATTGTAATGGGTCTTGGTATGGTCCTCCTTGGGTCTAGGTTTTTTGGAACTCTCTGTTTCCTGGACTTAAATGTCTATTCCCTTCACCAAATTAGGGTCATTTTCTTTATTTTTTAAATATATTTTCAATTTCTTGCTCTTCCTTTTCTTTTGTCACTCCTATGATTCATATGTTGGCACTTCTGGAGGTGTCTCAAAGTCTTCTTATACTCATTTTTTTGAATGCTTGTTTCTTCTTTCTATTCAGGTTGAATGTTTATTTCTTCCCTATGTTCCAAATCGTTAATCTGAATCCAGGCTTTGTTACCTTCACTGTTGTTTCCCTGTAAAATTTTTTTTTTTTTTAAAGATTTTATTTCTTTATTTTCAGAAAGAAGGGAAGGGAGAGAGGCATAAAGGGTGAGAGACATCAATGTATGGCTGCGTTTCACCTGCCTCCTGCCACAGACCTGACTGGAAACCTGGTTTGCAACCTGGTTATGTGCCCTGGTTGAGGAATCGAACCTGCGACCTCTGGGTTCGCAGGCTGGCACCTTATCCACTGTGCTATCAGCCAGGGTCTTCCCTGTAAATTTTTATTTCATTTACTGTAGCTTTCATTTCTTCCCTTATGTTTTGCCATACCTGATGAGTTCTCTGAGCATCCTGATCATCAGTGTTTTGAACTCTGCATCTGATAGGCTGCCTATCTCTATTTTGTTGTTATTTTTCTGGGGTTTTGTTCTGTTCTTTCATTTGGGCCTTATTTTTTTGTCTCCTCAATTTGGTAGCCTCCTGGTGTTTGTTTACATGTATTAGTTAGAGCTGCTTTGACTCCATGTCTTGGTGCACCTGTTACATTCTAAGAGGAGGAGCCTTAGGTATTTGCCAGTAAAGGGCAACCCACTTCACTTCTTGTTTTGTTTTTTTTTTTAATTTTATTGTTGTTGTATTACATCCATCTCCTTTTTGCTCCCCTCTGTCCCCCTCCTCACCCACCACTTCACTTCTTTATGGCTTCATGTGAGAGAGGGGACAATGCCCACTGCCTGGAATTTGGAGGTTTGCTTGGCACTTGTTCTGAAACAGTCACTTCACTCATTCCTATATGCGAATGGCAACCCTCTAACTGTTGCCCTGGTGATGGTTCCCAGAGTAGGTAGGTCTGTATACGTACTAACCTATGCAGGCCCTTTAAACGGATTCCTCTGAGTAACTGCTGACTTATTCCGCTGCCCCAACCCCTACTGGTTTTTACAGCCAGAAGTTATGAGGCTTTATCTTTCCTGAGCTAGAAGAACCCTGGGCTTGTGTGGCCTGGCCTGGGGCTGGGATTGCTCACTCCCAAGGTATCCCTCCCGATTTGTACCCACCACATGTGAATGTGGGACTGCCCATTCAGCTGCTGCTGCTGCCTCTCTATGCCAAACTATATCCTCTCCACCATGACTCTGGGTCTCCAACCCTCCCACCCATCTGGATCAATGTGGTTTCTTTAAATTCTTGGTTGTCAGACTTCCATACAGCTTGATCTTCTGGCAGTTCTCTGTTATTTTTGCTTTGAGATTAGCTGTAATTTTTATAGTTGCGTGAGGAGGTGAAAAGAGTCTACCTATACCTCCATCTTGACTGGAATTTGCTTGTCACAATTATTTAAAGTTAAATATGTTAGAGGAATGTCCTTGAAGGGTTTCACAAAGCCTAGAGTGCATGCACTACCCTAAGTCTTTCCTAAAGGTTATGATCCTTGGAGAAAATAATTGAAGTTGGCCGAAAAAGTTGGTCTCCTCTATTGGGAGAGATGTTAATGGAAGTCAGACTGTGCTCTCCAGGCTCTTCCTACCTGTCAAATGATGGAGCCCAAACAACAGTAACAAAAAGCAGAAGGGCACAGCTTTCACTCAATTAACTAGGTTGAAGAAATGATCTCAGTGATGCTTCACCTTATCTGATGCCTCAGCTTACCTATTTTCTGAACTTTACTATTCCTTTCTTTGCTCAGATTAAACCCCTTTCCTGTCTACTCTCTTCAAATTCTACTTCTAAGAAACAGTGTAGAACACAAATTATAGCACATCCACTGAGCCTGATATAATGTAATCCAAGCTGCTAGCCATGTATTTCCAACCCTCCTCTCCCACTTGGCCAGTCACACTTGGGAAGGGCTTATAAAGGTAAAAACTTCCCTCCCCTCCTTGACATCTTTTGAATTGCTACATCCTTAAGGGCAACTGGGAACCTGCTTTTCCCAACTAACTCCTGCTGCATGATATTCCAGAAAGTTTTCCAAAATGGGGAAACTAGGTATTATTGGGTTGGCCAAATATAAAATGGCTCTCGTAGTGCTTAGTTATCTTTAGCTTCATTTGAAACAATTTTGTTAGACTGCATTGTGATAGCTATCATATTAAATAAAACATATCAAAATTGATTAATTTTAAAGTAGCCATTTTAATACTGAAGATGGAAGAAATAAGCAACATTTTTGGCATATGTTTTATTGTATCAAGAAAGGTAAAAGTGCAACTGAAACACAAAAACAGTTTTGTGCAGTGCATGGAGAAGGTGCCGTGATTGATCAAACGTGTCAAAAGTAGTTTGTGAAGTTTCCTACTAGAAATTTCTTACTGGATGATGCTCCACAGTCAGGGAGACCAGCTGAAGTTAACAGCAATCAAATTAAGAAATTGAGAACAATCAATGTTATAGCATGTATGAGAGAGCCAACATACTCAAAATATCCAAATCAATCAAGTTATCGGTGAAAATGAAAAATTTCTTTCATTCTATGGAAAAAAACTAAATAAACATTTTGGCCAACCCAGTACTATTTTTTTTCAATACTACTTTTATTGATTCAAATCACCCTTGGTAGCTTGGCTAATACTGATTATCTTCTGCAAAGTAAGAATAGATCTTGAGTGAAGACTGTATTTGTGCTCTGGCTGGTGTAGCTCAGTGGAGGCCTGAAACTCAAAGGTTGTTGGTTTGATTCCCATTCAGGGCACATGCCTGGGTCACAGGCCAGGACCCCAAATGAGGGTTTGCAAGGGATAACCAATCAATGCGTCTCTCATACATTTATGTTTCTCTCCCCCTCTTTCTCCCTTCCTTCCCTTCTCTCTAAAATAAAATTCTTAAAAAAGAGGATTGTACTTATTTCTCACAATTTTTTTGTTATAGTAAAATATACGTAAGATTTACCATTTAACCATTTTAAGTGTACAGTTCAGTGACATTAAGGACATTCACATTATGGTATAATCATCACCATTATCCATCTCCAAAACTTTTCATGTTCCCAAAGTGAACATCCATATCCATTAAATAATCACTCTCCACTTTGCCCCTCCTGCCAGCCTCTGGAAATTGCAGCTCTGCCTTCTGTCTATGAATTTGACCACCCTCAATGTCGCTCTAAGAGGAATGTCACTATATTTGTCCTTTTGTGTCTGGTTTATTTCAGTTACCATAATGCATTCAGGGTTCTTTCTTATTTTAGCACATATCAGAATTTCATTTAAAACCTTTAAAGGCTGGCCCTGGCTGGTGTGGCTCAGTGGATAGAGTGCTGGCCTGTGAACCAAAATGTTTCCAGTTTGATTCCCAGCCATGCCCTCAGGTGGGGATATGCAATAGGCAACTGAGTGATGTCTCTCTCATACATCACTGTTTCTCTCCTTTTTTCCCCCTCCCCTTCCCTTTTCTTTAAATAAAATCTTAAAAACAAAAACAAAAATCTTTTAAAGGCCAAGTAATACTCCGTTGTGTGTATATAACATATTTTATGTATCCATTCATCTGTTGAAGGACACTTGGGCTTCATCCATGTTTTAGCTATAGTGAATACTACTATTATGAACATATGTGTACAAATATGTCTTTGAAACTCTACTTCCACTTCAAAGTGGAATTTCTGGCTCATATGGTAATTCTATGTTTAATATATGTTTAAGAATTATCTTATGGTTTTCCTCTTTAAAATTTAAACCCGTAAAAAAAATTTAAACTTGTATCCAATAATCATTATAGTTTTCTAATGGACAGTAGTGGTTATATGTACTTTATTTCTAATGCTGCAACTGTCCTATAACTAGTCAGGACATATCTTTATAACTCGTCTTGTTGATGAACAGTAGGGAAGATTGCATGCTACTTGTCAGTTAACAAGCATTTCTTGCATATTTATGGTTTGCTGGGTTCTAACTACATGGTAGGGACACAAAAGAAAATATGACATTGTCCTTGTCCTTAAGTAGTTCAGGGCCTGGGGAAGGAGGCAGATAAAAAAGTAAATGATCACAATGAAGGTAAGTGCTATAGCAAAGTACTTTTAAAAGACGAATTTTTGTAATTCCACAGGCTAATATGTTAATTACCTCTTGGGCGTGAAGCCACAAGGGGCCCTAACACTTTTAAAGGGTCTTACCTGATAGAAAACCTCTTCCTGCCCTGGCTGGTAGCACAGCGGATAGGGCGCTGGCCTGCGAACCCAAAGGTTGCAGGTTCAATTCCCCAGCCAGGGCACATAACCAGGTTGCAAGCCAGGTCTCCAGTCAGGTCTGTGGCTGGAGGCAGGTGAAAAGCAACCATACATTGATGTCTCTCTCCCTTTCTGCCTCTCTCCCTTCCCCTCTTTCTAAAAATAATAAAATAAAATCTTTAAAAAAAAAAAAAAAACCTTTTCCTTTTTGAGGTAGAAATGTACCTAATAGGATTCTCTCTCCTCTCCATCACTCAGTGATCAAGGAGAACTAGGAGAGGAAGACTGCATTTAATTCCCTCTCATTCTATCTCCTGAGCAAAGAAAATATTCTCTGTCTTTTATAAATAAAAGATTTAAGTGTTTATCATTTTGAATTATCCCTCTTAGAAACAACCCAAAATTCTATCAACAGATGAATGGATAAACCAAATGTGATATAAACGAACTGTACATACAATGGCATATTATTCAGCCTTAAAAAGAAGGAAATTCTCATACATTCTACAACATGGAGGAACCTTGGGAAAATTACACTAAGTGAAAGCAGCCAGACACAAAAGGATAAATATTTACAATTCCTCTTAAGTACTTAGTAGAATTCATAGACAGAGAGAAACACAGAATACTGGTTCCAAGTATTGGGGGGATGGAGAACAGAGTTATATTTTAATTGGTACGGAGCTATGGTTGAGGAAGATGCAAAGTTCTGAAGATGGATTGTGGTGATGGTTGCACAATACGAAGGAATCTAGTATCATTGAACTGTACACTTAAAATGGTTAAATGGTAATCTTATATATATTCCATGACAATAAAAAAAAACTAGCAAAATGAATTACCAATCAAAATACAAGATCTCAAAAACTTTTCAAAACCCACAACCTTCTGGCCAAGTAAAATAATAGCACATATATTGTGTGTGCTGCTGAGACCATATGGAAGATCTCTTGGTTACCTCCCTTAATTGTACTTTATTTACTAAGAGTAAAATTTTTGAAGTACTTAAAAGAAAAAGCACACACTTTAATTCATTTGTCTTTAACTGTATCACTTACCACTTTAGAAGGCAGCTTCTGAAAAAGTTCACTAATGAGATGTCCTGATGGATTTGTGGCTACAACTATGGCTTCAAGAAGTTGCTCCAGGATCTCCTTCAAGTAACTTGGAGAAGACTGGGAAGAAGAGATTGGGAGCAAGAAGAGAGGGGAGTAATAAATACTTTGAGAGAGAAATCCAAAAATAAATGCTGATATTAAATAGTTTCCAAAACCTGAAATCTAACTCAAGAGCAACTTCTAAACAGTACTTATTTTAAGTACAAATTTTAAGAGTACCACAGAAATGCTCTGATGTGGAAAGCGGTTGATTGTATTCTCAGAATGGCATATGTGAAACTAATGAGGCTCTTTATATATTTCAGTACTAAATCTTTTGGATCAGGTCCTTTTACTAAACTCCAATCCATAGTACACATCACAACAGTGAAGTTCAAGTGCCATATGTATAAATAATTAGAAATGCATACCTTCTTAGGGTCTGAGCAACTGAGAGAGAAAAATATATATGCACAGTCATTTCTGTATCTGTTGTTTATATCTACTAAAGTCTTGGTTTTCTGGTAGAGTAACTATATATATAAAGTAGGAACATATGTTTTACCATAGGGTGCTCCGCCAGATCTAATGGAATTCAAGTTGTATCAAAACTGAATGGAGATTAAATCAATTGATGCACATCCACTTATGCTCTCCAGATGGCTAGACTACCTTAGTCACTGTTTCAACATAGGAAGGCATATGCCTCAGAAAGAGCCTGGGCAGTTTCTACAGTGAGCAACAGGATGTCTCAGGTCAAGATTTATAATAAAAGGCACTTCAAGTCCAAACCATGTTTTGCACATATAAAATAAAGATTAATTGTTATTTCTGGTTTAAATCACAAAAGCATGACTATTTTTGTCCTAATCCAACAAAGTCTTTTTATTTAGTAGTCTCAATATTAAGGTCCAACATTAACTCTGAAGATAAGGCTTTAACAAATCTCTGGGGCCTAACAAAGTACCTGGTAAAAACAGACAAACAATAAATATTTAACATATAAGACATATGATTAGTTGAGATTCCCCAACCATATAAGCTTAGAGAACCAACATAACATCAATGAAGGCACACAAAAATGTCCATGTTTCAGTCATATATTTCCTGGTTAAAACCTGATAACAAAGAGTTAGCTTCAAAAAAAGAAGAGAATTATACTCTATAGCCAAGATTCCTCTCCTCCCAGTCATGCCAGTTACTTTGTGTTACAGGTGACAAAGGGAGCAAGGTATATAATTGAATTTATATAATTTAGTCCCACAATTGAAAAAACTCCAAGGACAGCATTCTTTTTTTTTTTTTTTTTTCCTTTGAAGACTTAATTTATTTATCATTAAAGAGAGGGAGAAGAAGGGAGAAAGAGAGGAAGAGAAACCTCCATATGCAAGAGAAACACAGATTAGTTGCCTCTTACACATCACCAGCTGGGGACCTGGCCCTCAACACAGGCATGTGCCCTGGCTGGGAATTGGATCAGCAATCCATCAGTTCTCAGCCAGTGCGTAGTCCACTGAGCCACATCAGCCAGGGCATACATATTATTCTTAATTTAAAAATGAGAAGCTTGAGCCCTGGCTGGTGGCACAGTGGATAAGGCTCTAGCCTGCGAACCCAAAGGTCGCTGGTTCGATTCCCAGCCAGGGCACATAACCAGGTTGCAAGTCAGGTCTCTAGCCAGGTCCGTAGCTGGAGGCAGGGGGAAGGCAACCATACATTGATGTTTCTCTCCCTCTCTGCTTCTCTCCCTTCCCTCTCTATAAAATTATAATAAATTTTTTTAAAAATGAGAAGCTTGAAAATTCTTTCTTCCTTCTTGAGAATCTTAGGGCTAGAAAGAAGCTTGTGAGGTATAAATATGGACATGCAAGATCCTTCTAATTTCCTACTGAAAGAAACAGGCAATTCCTAAATGAGGCATTTTCATTTTTGACCACAACTCTGGAGGCTTGTAATAAGGCTGAGCCCTGTCCCTGTGGGTATAGAATGTTCTGCCCAAGAAAGCATGAGTTATGTTGCTGCTCTACACTAATATCTGAAAGTGAAATTTCAGGGAATCTGTCGTTAATTGCCTTCAACCTGATTCCAATCATTTAATTTCTAGGCAGAAATTGACAAGTTCCTTGGGAACTAGATTTTGAGATCCAAGTAGTTAGGTTTTGAGAGATTCACCCACCACTTCTTTCTGTGTTGAGGTTTCAGGAAAAAAGGGAAATGCCCTGCTTTGGATGTCTTACTATTTAGCTGCAATGGGAAATGTAAATCCGTTTATTATTCAAACGTGTGTTCATTCAGCAAAAAATTATCAGTACCTACAAATTAAGCACAGTCTAGATGTCAGGAATGGATGAACAACAAGGTGATATCTTTTGTGGACTATAATTCTCCATGGAGGAAGAGAGAAAGTAAACATGTAATCTAGTAAGTTATTTCACTAAGTTACATAGTGGTAAAGAATGAAGATCACAGAGCAGAGTGATGTGATGATGGAAAAAGAGGAGTGTGGAGCAAACAATTCAGATCTGGTGGTCAAGAAAGTCCTCTCCTAGCTGATATTAACTGATACTAGAATGCAAACGAGCCAGTGACAGTACAAAAGAAAGGAAGAACATTCTAAGCAGAAGGGCAAATAGAAAACTCCAGAGGCAGAAAGACAGTCAGTACATGCTAAGAGTAGCACTCAGCCTAACCTACAAAAATATTCTTAACTAAGGTGATTACACTGACTTTCCAACTTTTAATCACAACACAGCCTACTCTTACATGATATCTCAGTCTAGGAACACTGAATCTGTCCTGGATGATATGAATGCTGTCTTTAAAAAACTGAGCAGGATATATGCATTAACATAAGAGCAATTCATAAAAACAACCACTCTTGGAACAATGGGACACAGTGTTAGGATCCCCTGTAATTGCTGTGGTGCTCCTTGGCTCAACTATGTCCTTTTCCCTCCCAGTTACTAACACAACTACATAGAAAGCCCATAACAACTCAGAGGAAATCTCAGGGGCCTTGTCACATCCCAAAAGCCCTCTATCACTTGTTCCAGCTGCACACTTACTCCTTCAGTCACCGTGCCTTGATTGTCTTGCCCATCTTCATCATCATCATCATCATCTGCTTCTCCTTTCTGAACAAATTCATTTCTTGTTCGAAGATACAAATCCCAGAGTTTGCAAGCAGCTTTATATTCAGGAGAATCTGGCTATACATTAGCAAAAGAAAAAAATACTCACTTTATTATTTTATTGTAAATTAAATCCTATTCCAGCAGGGACTGGAGTTCTAAGATAAGTATCACAAATTTTAAACTCCTTATGATTAAAAGACAATTTCTCTTCTCAAGAACTAAGTGTAGTCCTGACCAGTATGGCTTAGTTGGTTGGAGCATTGTCCTGTAACTGAAGAGTTGTGGGTTCAATTCCTGATCAGGACACATGTCTGGGATGCAAATTTGCTCCCCAGTTCCAGCATGTCTGATCCCTATTCAGGTGCACACAGCAAGCAGCCAGTTTGTGTTTCTGTCTCAGATTGATGCTTCTCTCTAAAAATGCAATGGAAAAAAAAAGTCCTCGAGTGGGGAGAAAGAGAACTAAGTATACGTTTTAAAGGCACTCTAAAATCATATTAATTTGTTTATGTCCTATCTTATTACAGAAAGACTTACATAGGAGATAAATGATTTGCTAAATTAAGACTAATTATACTAAGAAAGATAATTTAAAGAGGAAGACCTGGTACAACTACTACGGAAAACAGTGTGGAGAGTCCTCAAAAAGTCAAAAACACCTAAAATTCAACCTAACATACAACCCAGCAATTTCACTTCTGAGTATTTACAAAAAATAAAAATACTAATTCAAAAAGACATATGCATCTTCATATTCATTTCAGCATTATTAGAATAGTCAAGATATGGAAGTAACATAGAAGTGTATGTATATAGACACAACATGGAATATTACACAGCAATAAAAAAAGAAAAAGAAAATTCTGATGTTTGCAACATGGACCTAGAGGATATTATGCTAAGTAAAGTAAGTCAAAGACAAATACTGTATGGTTTCATTTCTATGTGGAATCTAAAAAACAAAACAAATGAACAAACAAGAAAAATAAAACAGACTGATAGAAATGCAGACCAAAAGGATGGTTGCCAGAGGGGAAAGGTGGGGGATGGGAGAAAAAATGGGAATGCTTGTACAGTAATAGATGATTAACAGAATAAGTGAGATGCTCACATTATAAGGTATGGAGATATCACTATATTGTACACTTGAAACTAATATAACTAATATAATATTGTATACCAACTATACTTAAATAAAGGATGAGGCCCAATTTAAAGGATAAAAGTCAAAAGGATGACAGCTAATGATTGTTCTGATCTCACTTCTATTTTTAAAAGCATCGAAGGACTTTCAGTCAAGATGGAGGAATAGGTAAACATGGTTGGTCTCCTCGGACATCAATAGCAAAAACTACAACTAAAACAACTATCACCCAAAATTATCAGAAAATGAAACTGTATGGAAGCCTGACAACCAAGGAATTAAGAGAAGTCACATTCATTCAGAAGGATAAGAGCAGTGGAGATATCGAATAGGTGGTCCCATACCCATATATGGTAGGTAAAAATCAGGAGGGATACCTTGGGAATGAGGGATCACAGCCCCACACCAGGACACCCAGTCTAGGGTTCCAATGCCAGAAGATAAGCCCCCATAACTTCTAACTGTAAAAACCAGTGGGGGCTGTGGTGAAGAAGAAGTTGCACGATTCTCAGGTGTCTCCTCTTAAAGGGCCCACAATGAACTTAGAACTCACTCCCTCTGAACTCCAGCACCAGGAGAGCAGCTGGAAGGACAGCAGTAACATAAGGGAAGATGCTGAAGTGTCTGGCATCCGGGTGAGTGCCAGGTGACAGCTTCCTCCTGGACAATACTCTAGAGGCCAGGCAGCAGCATCATTCCCTTTCTGAGCATCCCCCATCCCCACCAAGAGTGACAGAGTGGCAACACTATATCAAAGACTCCACCAAACTGGTTCACAAAGGGTGCCCCACTCTGAGGATTACCTAAGGCTCTGCCCCCATCCAACTTACCTGTGTACTTTTCTACAACAGGTCATATTACTGAGAAAAGGAGTCAAAGCAGCCTACTTAATACACAGAAACAAATACAGGTAAGCTCACAAAATGAGGAGACAAAAAATATGGCCCAAATGAAAGAAAACAAAACTTCAGAAAAAATACTAAACAAAAAGAAGATAAGCAATTTATCAGATGCAGAGTTCAAAACACTGGTTATTAGCCCTGGTTGGTGTGGCTCAGTGGATTGAGCACTGGCCTGTGACCCAAAAGGTCGCTGGTTTGATTCCCAGTCAGGGCACCAGGGTTGCAGGCCAGGTTCCAAGTTGGGGGAGTGCAAGAGGCAACCAGACAAATTATCAATTAAAACACAAGATTCCCAAAAACTTTTCAAAACCCCTGGTTATTAGGATGTTCAAGGAACTCACTGAATACATAAAAAATGCCCAGGCAAACAATGAAAGTTAAACTAAGCAAAATAAAGAAAAATTTACAGGGAGCCAAAGGTGGAGTGGAATAAGCCAATAAGCAACTCAATGGTTTGGAACCTAAGGAAGAAAAAAAAAAAACATTCAATTAGAACAGCAAGAAGGAAAAAGAATCCAAAAACACACTGATAGGTTAAGGAGCTTCTGGGGACAACTTCAAATGTACCAGCATTCAAATCACAGGGATGCCGGAAGAAGAAGAGAGCGAGCAAGAAGCTGAAAAATTCTTTGAAAAAGTTAAAGAAAACTTTCCTAATTTAGTGAAGCAAACAGACATATGAGTCCAGGAAACAGAGAGAGTCCCAAACAAGATGAATCCAGAGAGGACTGCACCAAGACACATCATAATTAAAATGCCAGAGGTTAAAGATAATGAGAGAATCTTAAAATCAGCAAGAGAAGAGAGGAATTCCCATAAGACTGTCGGCTGATTTCTCAAAAGAAACTCTGCAGGCAAGAAAGGACTGGCAAGAAGTATTAAAAGTGATGAAAAGGAAGGACCTACAACCTAGATTACTCTATCTAGCAAAGCCATCATTTAGAAATGAAAGGCAGGTCAAGTGCTTACCAGACAAGGTAAAGCAAAGATCATCACCACCAAGCCATTACTGCATAAAATGTTAAAGGGACTTATTTTAAGAAGATGATAAAAACTATGAACAATAAAATGGCAATAAATTCACAATTATCAACAAATGAATCTAAAAAATCTAAAAATCAAAAACTAAAACCATCAGAATAGGAACAGAATCATATATGGTGATCATATGGAGGGTTATCAGTGGAGAGAGGGAAAGGGGGGAATGGGGGAAAAGGTATAGAAATTTAGAAGAATAATGGGAAGGTACAAAAGAAACAGGGGACTTAAAGAATAGTAAAGGAAATGGAGAAGCCAAGTAACTTATATACAACACCCATGGTCATGAACTAAGTGTGGGCAGGGGGTACTGCTAAAGGAAAGGGAGGTATGGGGTAGAGGGCAACAACAACAACAAAAAATTGGGACAACTATAATAGCACAATCAATAAAATATACTAAAAAAACAATTAAAAAATAAAACTAAGCAAACAACCAGAACAGGAACAGTATCCTAGATATGGAGACCATTTGAAGTTGAGAGTGGGGAGAGATTGGAGGAAATGGTACAGGGATTAAGAAGTACTAATTGGTAGGTACAGAATAGACAGGGGCATTTTAAGAATAGCATAGGGCCCTTGTTGGTGTGGCTGAGTGGACTGAGCACTGGCCTATGAACAGAGGGTTGCTGATTCAATTCTCAGTCAGGGTACATGCATGGATTGTTGGCCAGCTCACAAGTTATGGGCATGTGAGAGGCAACCAAATGCTGTATCTCTTATACATCAATGTTTCCTCTTTTTCTCCCTCCCTTCCTCTCTAAATATAGGTAAATAAAATCTTTCAAAAAGTACAACACAGGAAATAAAGTAGTCAAATAACTTATATGCATGACTCATATTTGAACTAAAGGTGGGACTGCCAGAGGGAATGGGGTAGTACAGGGTGTAGAGGAGCAAAGGGGGAAAAAATTTGGACAACTGCAATGTCATAATAAATAAAATATATTTTTGAAAAAAGTATTTAATACCTTATTTGAAGATTTCTTTTCCTGTAGTAGAAATGAACTCTAACTGAAACTTTCAAGTAAAAACAATGCTAGATGGAATTAAAAAAAAATAAGAGCAATAAAACTTTAAAAATATATCCATACGTTGACACTGAAGAGTAAGCAATGTTCATAAAGGCTAGAATAGAATAAAAGTGGGAACACAGATGAGCAAGCAGAACACTGAAACCAAAGTTAACTTTGATGGCACTGGTAAGGCAAGATAAACTAGAGCTTTACAAGGTTCTTTAAGGATACAACAACAGGAGAATAAAGGCCAACTGCCACCAGAACTTGAACTCCAAAGCCCACAGATGCAGTATAAGTGGAAGTTCAAAACAACTTATTTTCTGCCTAGGAATAAGAAAGACCACCTACTCCCAACCTCCACCCACCTCAATCCATCTTCAGCATAAGCTAGCCCTAACAAAGAAGGGCCAAGCGCCTGGAATAAGCAACAAACCTTCTTGGCTGGATAAATTCAACTTTAATCTGTGCCTCAAAGAATCTCTAGAGATAAAGTTACAAGAAATATTAGTTTGGGGTAAAATTTCATGAAACACACAAGAATAAAAGAATCACAACAGGCCCTGGCTGGTGGCACAGTGGATAAGGTGCCGGCCTGTGAACCCAAAAGTTGCTGGTTCGATTCCCCAGACAGGGCACATAACCAGATTGCAAGCCAGGTCTCCAGCCAGGTCCGTAGTTGGAGGCAGGTGAAAGGCAATCATACACTGATGTCCTTCTCCCTCTCTGCCTCTCTCCCTACCCGTCTATCTAAAAATAATAAAAATAAAATGTTTTTTTAAAAAATCACAACAGAAAGCTAGCAGAAATGACAGCAAATCGGGCTTTCAAATATTTCAGATATTGGAATTATTTGCCATAGAGTAAAAAATATGTTGAATACATTTCAAGAAACAATAGGAGAAAGATATGAGCAAACCATAGGAAACCTCTAAAAAACCTATAAAAATACGAAAAATAGAAACATTAAAATGTGTAAGCTCAATAAATTGGCTTACACAATCTACTTAAAAGTAGATTTCAAAGAAAACTGGAAGACCTAAAAAGCAACATAGACACAAAAAAGGGACCATGAAAAGTTAAAGGAACCCTAGCTGGTGGCACAGTGGATAAGGCGCCGGCCTGCAAACCCAAAGGTCGCTGGTTCGATTCCCCTGCCAGGGCACATAACCAGGTTGCAGGCCAGGTGTCCAGCCCCGTCCGTGGCTGGAGGCAGGTGAAAGGCAACCAACCATACACTGAAGTTTCTATCCCTCTCTGCCTCTTTCCCTTCTCCTCTCTCTAAAAATAATAAATAAAATCTTTAAAAAAAAAAAAGGAAAGTTAAAGGAAATGGAAATGTAAGAGTTCAACTTGAGTTCTGCAAGGAAAGAGAGAACAGGGCAAAGGCAACATGCAGACGTAATGGTTGAAAACTTTCCAGAGCTGCCCTGGCTGGTGGCACAGTGGATAAAGCGCTGGCCTGTGAAACCAAAGGTCACTGGTTCGAATCCCAGCCAGGGAACATAACCAGGCTGCAAGCCAGGTGTCCAGCCAGGTCTGTAGCTGGAGGCAGGTGAAAGACAACCATACATTGATGTCTCTCTCCCTCAGGAGAGACTTCCCCTCCTCCCCTGCTTCCCCTCCTTCTGGAAATAATAAAATCTTTTAAAAATAATAAAATAAGTAAGACAAAACTTTCCAGAGCAAATGAGAAATGCTAATCCCAATTTACATAAATAAAAAGATACTCATATTTAGACCTGTAGAATATGCCGTGCCCAGGAATCCAACTGAGACCCCTTGGTTCACAGGCCAGTGCTCAATTCACTGAGCCACACTGGCCAGGGAGACCTATAGAATATGAAAGATAAAAAGGAGAAAATACTAAAGATGGCCATAAAGGAAAGACAGATAACCGTTAAAGACTATTTATTTATTTATAAAAAGATTTTTTTTAATTTATTATTTTTAGAGAGAGGGGAAGGGAGAGAGGCAGAGAGGGAGAGAAATATCAACGCGTGGTTGCCTTTTACCTGCCTCCAGCTACGGATCTGGCTGGAGACCTGGCTTGCAAACTGGTTAGGTTGCCCTGGCTGGGAATCAAACCAGCGACCCTTGCATTCACAGGCCAGTGCCTTATCCACTGTGCCACCAGCCAAGGCCATAAAGTCTATTTATTTTAAAGATTTTATTTATGGATTTTTAAAGAGGGGGTGGTGAGAAAGCAAGAGAGAAAAACACTGATATGTGAGAGAAGCACTGATTGGTTGCATCTTGCACGCCCCCAGCCAGGGACCTGGCCTGCAAACCAGGCATGTGCCCTTACCAGGAATCGAACCAGCAACCTTTTGATACCTAGGCCAACACTCAACCCACTGAGCCACACCAGCCAGAACATATTTATTTATTTTTAGAGAGAGAGGAAGGGAGATAGAAAGAGAGGGAGAAAAACATTGACCTCCCAAACGCGCCTCATCCAGGGACTGAACCTGCAACCCAGGCCTGTGCCCTCACCAGGAATCAAGGAAGACAGATAACCTTTAAAGGAACTACTTTTTTTTTTTTGGCACTGGTGCAAATGGTAAAGGAACTAATATCTACAGATGACTTCTCAATAAAAATAAAAGAATAAAGAATAAAGAAAGTAGTAAGTTTGTGAGTAAAAATAAATACGGACTATATAAAACAGTATTATTTTATGGGATTAAAAATTAGCCGCAAAAGAACTAAAATACAAAAACATCAGTAGCATAAATTAAAAGATCAGAGTTGAATTATTCTAAGTCTTTGTACTGTTTAGAAGGTTTAAAATGCTAATTAACTTTTGACTTTGATAAGTTAATAATGACTTATTAAAACTTCTTGGATAAGAACTAAAAGTTTATCCAGAGATTTCACTATTTTCAAATTATAGAGGAAATAAGAGAGAAATTAAAAACAAAGTGAAAACAGAAAGAAAAAAAAGTAAATAACAAAGTGAGAGAAATAGAAAGTTGAAATGTATACAGTAGGAATACATCCAAAATAATGGTCATCACTAAAACTACAGAGAGATGATGAAATGGTCCAATTAAAAAGTAAAGATCATGCCCTGGCTGGTGTGGCTCAAAGGACCAAAAGGTCAGTGGTTTGATTCCCAGTCAGGGCACATGTTTGGGTTGCAGGCCAGGTCTCCCAGTTGGGGACATGTGAGAGGCAACCAACTGATGTAGCTCTTACACATTGAGATGTTTCTCTCCCTCTCTTCCTCCTTCCCTTTCCCTCTTTCTAAAAATAAGTAAAAACATTAAAAACAAACAAACAAACAAAAAAAACGTAACCCTGGCTGGTGGCTCAGTGGATTGGCACCAGCCTGCGAACCCAAGGTCTCTGGTTCAATTACCAGTCAGGTCACATAACCAGGTTGCAAGCCAGGTCTCCAGCCAGGTCTGTAGCTACAGGCAGGTAGGTAAAAGGCAACCATTGATGTTTCTCTCCCTTTCTACCTCCCTCCTTGCCCTTCTCTCAAAAAATAATGAATACAAATCTAAAAAAAAAAAAATCTTAAAAAAAGTAGAAACTAAAGATCAGGGGGAGAAGGAGGCAAATAAGGGGAACAATTTAGTCAAGGAACTAGCATGGATGACTCATGGACATGGACAACATATGAGAATGACTGTTGGGGGTGATTAGGGAGGGTAGGAAAAGGGATAGTAGAGGGGGGAAATGAGATGAATATAATACAACAACAATAAATTTTTTTAAAAAAGTAAAGATCATCAACTGGATTAATAGAAATTTACATATATGCTGTTTATAGGAGATGTATCAGCATTAAAAGGATATGAATAGGTTGAAAGTAAAGAATGGGGAAAAAACTTAGGTAAGCACAAAAATAAAGCTGGTATTACAAAATATATTACATTAGTATCAGATAAAACATTCCTCGAACAGAAGATGGTACCAGCAACAAAGAGGGCTACTATGTAATGCAAAAAAATCCCATTTATGCCCTGACTAGCGTGGTTCAGTGGTTTGGGTGTTGTCCCACAAACCAAAAGGTTGCCATTTCAGTTTGATCCCAGTCAGGATACATGCCTGGATTGTGGGCCAAGTCTCTTGTTGGGGGCATGTAAGAGGCAACTAATCAGTATTTCTTTCACATTTTGATATATCTCTTCCCCTATTTCTCCCTCCCTACAATAAATAAATTAAAATCTTTTTAAAAAATCCCACTTATGAGGCAATGTATTTTAAATCTGTACGTTCCTGTTTATGTAATTTCAAGATACATAAAGCAAAAACTCAACAGACAAATCCATCATTACAATGAGAGATGTTTAAAATACCTCATTTGGTAAATAGTTCAAGCAAGTAAATTGGTATATAAAATATTTAAAACTTTAGCAACATAATTAACATGCTAAGTGTACCAATGAATAGCACTCTTTCTATATATTCACAAAATTTATAGCAGTACTATTTTTTTATAGCTAAAAGTAGACACAATCCAAATGTCCATTAACTGGGAAATGGATAAACAAAAAGTAGTTTATTCATATAATGGAATATTATTCAGTCACAAAAAAGTAATAAAGTACTAATACAGGGTGGGGCAAAAGTAGGTTTATAATTTGTTCATATAGAAAATAACACAATAATTAATAATACAGCCCTGGCTGGTAGCACAGTGGAGAAGGCGTCGGCCTGTGAACCCCAAGGTCGCAGGTTTGATTCCCCAGCCAAGGCACATAACCAGGTTGCAAACCAGGTCTCCAGTCAGGTCTGTGGCTGGAGGCAGGTGAAACGCAACCATACATTGATGTCTCTCTCCCTCTCTGCCTCTCTCCCTTCCCCTCTCTCTAAAAAATAATGAAATAAAATCATAAGTAAATAAATAAACAAATAATAATAATACAAAAATAAACTATGTTTCATGTATTCAAAATTGTAAACTTACTTTTATCTCACCCTGTATACGTTATGACATGGTTGAACCTTAAAGATACTATGCTCAGTGAAAGCAGCTAGTCACCAAGGCCATACAGTGTATAACACCATTTATATGCAATGTCCTGAGCAGGCAAATACATATAGAAAGCAGGTTAGGGGTTACAAGTGGCCCCTGGGAGGAGGGACAACAGAATGTCTATTAATGGGTATGGTTTTCTTTCCTTTTTTTTTTTTAAAGATTTTATCTCATTATTTTTAGAAAGAGGGGAAGGGAGAGAGGCAGAGAGGGAGAGAGACATCAATGAATGGTTGCGTTTCACCTGCCTCCAGCCACAGACCTGACTGGAGACCTGGTTTGCAACCTGGTTATGTGCCCTGGCTGGGGAATCGAATCTGCGACCTTTGGGTTCGCAGGCCGATGCCTTATGGTTTTCTTTTGGAGATAATTAAAATATTCTGGAGTTAGATAATGGTAACAGTTGCACAACATTGTGGATATACTAAAACCCCCTGAATTCTATACTTTAAAAGTGCATGAAGCCCTGACTGGTGTGGCTCAGTGGATTAAGCACTGGCCTGCAAACCCAAGTGTTGCTTGGGTTCCCAGTCAGGGCACATACCAAAGTTGCAACCCAGGTCTCCAGGCAGGTCCTCAACTGGTGGAAGGCAACCATGCATTAATGTTTCTCTCCCTTTCTTCCTCCCTCCCTTCCCCCTTCTCTAAAAATAATGAATAAAATCTTAAAAAAAAAAAGTGTATGAATTATATCTCAAATAAAGAAAAACAAAGTCTTTTAACTTTTTTTTAAAAAATATTTTATTTTATTATTTTTAGAAAGAGGGGAAGGGAGAGAGGCAGAGAGGGAGAAAGACGTCAATGTATGGTTGCGTTTCACCTGCCTCCAGCCACAGACCTGACTGGAGACCTGGTTTGCAACCTGGTTATGTGCCCTGGCTGGGGAATCGAACCTGCGACCTTTGGGTTCGCAGGCCGGCGCCTTATTAACTTTTTTTTTTTTTTTAAAGATTTTATTTATTATTCTCAGAGAGAGGGGAAGGGAGAGAGGCAGAGAGGGAGAGAGACATCAATGTGGTTGCCTTTCACCTGCCTCCAGCTACGGACCTGGCTGGAGACCTAGCTGGAGACCTGGTTATGTGCCCTGGCTGGGGAATTGAACCAGCAACCTTCGGGTTTGCAGGCCAGCACCTTTCCACTGAGCCAGCAGCCAGGGCTCGAAAAACAAAGTCTTAAGAGTAAATCCAACAATATTTTTGCAGAATCTTTATTAAGGACCATTTAGAGCTTTGCTAAAATAAATTAAGACAAATAAACGAAGTCACTAAATTCATAAGTTGAAATAATCTGTATCAGAATTATGTTAATTTTATAAAATATATCTAGATGCCCTGGCTGGTGGCTCAGTGGATAGGCGCAGGCCTGCAAACTCAAAGGTCACTGGTTTGATTCCCAGCCAGGGCACATTAACAAGGTTGCAAGCCAGGTCTCCAGCCAGGTCTGTGGCTGGAGACAAGTGAAAGGCAACCATACATGGATATTACTCTCCCTTTCTTCCTCCCTCCTGTCCCCTCTCTCTAAAAAAATAATAAAATCTTAAAAAAAATATATATATATATAGCATATATTTATATATAAACACAAATGCATTTATTTTTAAGTTTTTATTTTATATATATATGTATATATAGAGGAAGAGAAAGGGAGGGAAGGGGGGGGAGAGAGAGAGAGAGAGAGAGAGAGAGAGAGAGAGAGAGAATATCGATGCAATTCCAGTAGGAATTGCAACTACTTTTTTGTGCTTACTGACTTAACACTAATATTAAAATATAAATGGAAAAGCCAAAAACATGTAAGGAAAGGGCCAAGAATAGCTTTCCTTAACATATAAAGAATTATAAGGCAATAGTAATTAAGGTAGAAACCAAAGAGTCCTGCAATAAACCATTCAGACTAAAAGGAACAGAAAAAAAAAAGGTCAGAATGAAAACCATGAGCACATAGAAACAGTGACAGCACTGACATTGTAGACAAATGCAGAGGAGAAAGCCATTTCAAGATACTGCTTATACCTGTGGGAAAAATGTATCTACCTCACAGAAGACACAAAAATCAATTCTAATTGCATTATAGGCTTAGATGTAAATGACAAAACTATTAAAATTTCATAAGAAAATAAAAGAGAAAAGTAGCTTTATAATCTTTGGGCATGAGGAATTTCTGAAACAAGACACAAAGAAGGATAAAGCACAAAGTAAAGTCTGATGCATATGAATATGTTAAAATAAACAATTTCTTACCAAAAGAACCAAAAAAAATAAACCACACACACAAAAGATATATACAACATGCATAACAGCAACAACAAAAAATTAGTACTTAGCATAGAAATTTCCAAAAATACGAAAATGAAAAACCCAAGAAAGATGAAAGATTTGAGCAGATACAAAATAAACTTTATAATCACATGAATATTCAGTTTCTTTACTAATAAAAGAAATGCAAAATCAAACCACGAAATGAGAAATCACTACTCATCTACAAGGTTAATAAGTAAATAGTAAAAAGCCAGATAATTATCAAATTGGAGACCTTCCAAATTTGATGCTTTCTTACCTTATAATAAGCCTTTGCATTGTTAAAAAGCAGTTGGAAGTCAGCAGTCAGCAAATTAACATCATCATATTCTTCCATTTTTAGTTTCTGTTGGATTTTCATCAAGTCAATGGGCTGAGAAACCACTTCATAATAGTCTGGTTGATTTCTGTTATAATTTAATATTTTTTAAAAAGGTATTAATGCAAAGCCTGTAAAAAGTTATATTTCAAACTATCTGTGGTAATGTATTTTAAGTAATAGAACACACTAGCTTAGTGCCATTACCGGAACTAAGAGGAAATAAACAAAAGCAAGATGCACATGCATACTCTTTTCAAAGTACGTATCAGTGATGTAAAAACCTAAATTAATGTATGATACAGTCTTCCGTATGCTAAACATTTTTTTTTAATTTTATTATTTTCAGAGAGAAGGGCAGGGAGGGAGGAAGAAAGGGAGAGAAACATCAATGTATGGTTGCCTTTCACCTGCCTCCAGCTACAGACCTGGCTGGCAACCTGGTTATGTGCCCTGGCTGGGAAGTGAACCAGTGACCTTTGGGTTCACAGGTGGCGCCTATCCACTGAGCCACCAGCCAGGGCCAAATGCTAAGCATTTAAGGTTTAGGGCACCAACACTAAAACCATGTCAATGGTATCTTCTCCAAATGAAAATTACTTATTTCATGATGCATATTCAATAGTGGCTGAAAACAGGTTATTTCAGAGCTCTTTAACAACTTACAAAATGAATTGCCATTTTTTTTTTTTTTTTTAGTGACCACAGAACTTTCTCTGCCAAGTACTATTAAGTGCCTAATATTATACTATACTGCTCTAATATTAATTACTAAAGCTACAAAAGAGAAAGCTGATGTATTTGGCACTAATAATTTACCAAAGATAAAAGGACACCAGACATATCCAACACAACCAAACAATTGAAAAAATTGAAACACCTTGGAATGACAAAAATTCAGGATAGTGATCACATACCAGAAGGGAGAAACAGCGAGGGACACACGAAAAACTTCAAAGATAGTTACAATGATAATTTAAGTTTGGTTTAGGGTTCATGGATGTTTGTATTTGTCCTTTTTGCCTTTTTTCAAACAAAGTTCCGTTAAGACAAATAGACCTTCTATAAAATGATCTAGTGATTATTTTTTCTCCATTGTCTCTTGGGGGTACACAGTTAATTCTGTCTAGATGTGTGAGAGAGAAGATGCTTACAAAAAATGTCATGGTCGTGAAGGCTTTAGTCTCTATTGGGATCTTGGCTGGCACGTTATAACCATGTATATGTATTTAATTTTCAAAAACTTTATTCTGATATAAAAGCTGCAAACTAGTACAAAGAATGTTTTTCCTGAACCATTTGACAGTAAGCTACTGATATGTCCTAACAACTCTGAGTACTTTACATTTCCTACAAACAAGGATCATAGTTCAACTATCAATATCAGGAAATTAACTTTGATACAATACCACCATCTTATCCCCAGATGCCACTCATATTTTTCCAGCTGTTTCAAAATTTTCATTTATAACAAAAGGATCAAGTCTAGTGTCACATGTTGCATTTAGTTATATTTCTTTAGTTTTCTTCATTCTGACATAATTTCTCAGTCTTTTCTTGATTTTCATGATCTTGATACTTTTTAAAAGATTACAGACCAGTTATTTTGCAGTGTCCCTAAATCCTGGTTTGCCAGTTTCCCTGATAAATTAATATTATGCTTCTTTGGCAAAAGTCTGACAAAAATGATGGTGTATTTGTCTCACTGTATTCTATCAGGTGGCATATGCTTTCAACATGTCCCATTACTCAGATGAGGTTGCTTTTGATCACATGAATATTGTGGTGTGTACCAGCTTCTCAACAAACCAAATTACTTTTTCTCCTTGTACTTTATGGATAGGTATCTCCAGACTATGTAAAAGCCCATTCCTCATCAGTTTATTTATATTAATACGAATTCCTGTTTTAGTCAGTGGGTTAAAAACCAGTACTATAATTATTTTGGTGCTCAAGCTGCTCCAGGTTTGGCCACTAGGAATCCTTTCAAGGTGGCTTCTATTCTCTATGTCTTTTTCACATGTTCCCATCAAACTTGGAGCACTTGCTTATTCTCTGGTACCATAAGATCTTACAAGCTCATCTTTTCTTGCCCTTGAAATCAGAAATTTCCCTAAAGAATTATGGTTTATTTTTATGGTAAGTAGTATTTAAAAACCAAGGCTAAGGTACTAGAAGAGGAAGAATAAATTTAATTTTGTGGGTTTTTAAAAAGATTTTATTATTTTTAGAGAGGGGGCAATGGGGAGAGGCAGAGAAGGAGAGAAATATTAATGTATGGTTGTCTTTCATCTGCCTCCAGCTAGACCTGGCTGGAGACCTGGCTTGCAACCTGGTTATGTGCCCTGGCTAGGTATTGAACCAGCGACCTTTGGGCTTACAGGCTGGTGACTTGTCCAGTTAGCCACCACCCAGGGCAATAAACTGAGTTTTTAAAAACCCTTATCAACTACTTACAATTTGAGTGAACTATAAAATTAATTATGAGGGACTATATCAAATGGAAAAGTTTCTGTTCAGCTAAAGAAAATACTAGCAAAATTCAAAGAGAACCAACTGTATGGGAAAACATAATTGCCAATGATACCTCAGACAAGGGTCTGATCTCCAAAATATATAAAGAACTAATGCGACTCAACACCAGGGAGACAGACAGCCCAATTAAAAAATGGGCAAAGGACCTGAACAGACAACTCACTGAGGAAGATATACAAAGGGCCCAGAGGCATATG